>LNAC01000011.1:6640102-6694987 GCA_002007465.1 Ailurus styani | reverse complement strand
CTCTGCCTGCCTCTCTGCCTCCTTGTGATCTCTCTCCCTCTGTGAAATAAATAAATAAAATCTTAAAAAAAAAAAAAGAAATGAACTCTAAAACATGTGGAAAAAGAAAGAGCACTTACAAAGAATATGACATCCATTTCCATATTTCTGCTGCCAAACACATGTGTGCACATGCTGGAAGGCACAAGAACAGTCAAACTTGGGCCATGTGCAGAACTTAGACCGGGATCTAATACAGGAACCCATCTGCACATGAGCAATGAGGTCATCACACTCTGTTTTTCTGACATTTTATTGACTGTGTAATGGCATTTGATATTGCTAAGACATGGCTATTCTAGAAGCACTGGTGCATTACAGCAGAGAGGTATATTGTGTATGATGAGTCATGCTCAACAAATTTGTGGTCAGTCTCTACAGGGTAAGAAAAAAAAAAAAAAAGAGCAAGATTGAATAACAGAGATCCAGGCAGGAAGTGAGTTCTCATTGCAAGTACAAGGGCATCTCCACTTTGTGTAAGTTGGAGAAAGCGTAAACAGACTTGGTTTTGCAGAGTTCCAGGAATCTTCAATGGTTCAAGTTCTGGATCAAATATTAGTCAAGCAATACTTCCACAGGAGAAAAAGCACTTCACTTTTCATCTGTGAATCACTCTGCAGAAGGGATAACGTCTAAACATTGTAGCCTCTTCTTGGTTACCATGGGGTTTGGATGCTTGCCCAAAAGGAAGTACAAGAAACAACATGACCAAGGCAAAAAGTTCGATGAAAACCCCTCAGTATTTCTGGAGGGAGGAGAGGAAAAACAATCTGAAATATGAGCATATAGAAGATTAGTTCATTTATATAACCCATGGTGACTGGCAGGAATTTTCTGGCTTTCATGAGCCAATCCTCAAATAACAAGATGGACACACCTCATGAGAAAAGAATCCTTAGAAGGAAATGTATGTGACCTTCTTCACCACTCCATGATTTTTAGAGAGGAAACCAATGCCTGCTACCATAGTCATGGTTTGCTAGAGAAAATCTGCTTAACACATCCTCCCCCACCCCTACCTTACAAATTCCCTTTTATTCTATAGGGTAAGATGCAAAGATCTTGCCTGATACCTGTGAACCCTCCACTGTCTGTCCCTGGTTCTCTTACCTATGTTCCTTTCCAAACACCATTTCTTTTGATTTCCCTTACACTCCAGTTACACAGCACTAAGAATAGTGTTTGAAGGAGACTTTTTCATACATCAACCTTTGGTATATGTTCATCTCTAGCCAGAATTCCCTCCACATTTCCCACTTGGCAAAAACCTATCCTCTCAAAATATAGCTCAAATAATCTCTCCTTTGGGAAAAACTGCCATGAGCACTCCCCACTCTACCCCAGTTTATCCTTCACTCCGTCTTTTGTCACCACTTAATAAAAGCAAACTGTCTTGGCACTCACTCTGTACCAGACACAATTTTATAAATTAACTTGGTTAATTCTCACAAGAACCCCACAGAGTGGGTACTAATATCATCTCCATTTTACAGATGAGGAGACCAAGGCATAGGGAGAATAAATGATTTGCCCAAGATGATACCACATGTACACAACAGACCTGGGACTTGAACTCAGAAAGCATGCCTTTACCACCCAGCTGGGCTCTCTCTTCCCATAGTTTATACCCAAATGGTATCACAAATCACACTTTATTTCAAATATTTGCTAGGTGTCAGTGCCTTGAGGGCAGATCCTGAGTTATGTCCATTTGCATTGTGAGCACCTTTTACAGGAAATGTAGGTAGTAGTCAGAATAGAGGGGGAGAGTGGTGTAGCAGACCAGTTCTGTGATAGAGGAAAAAAGCATGAAAGCTTATCCTGGGAAACCAAGATTGTTGTGATTTGTCTATGTTTGTTTGTGATTTTTCCAAGTAAAACAGAGGTCAGAGTGAAGATGTGGCAGACAATTAAGGAAAGAGTGAAGACAGAAAGGAGAGATACACTCAGGAGTTAGAAAGAGGGTCTGAGGCTCTGAGGAAAGAGCACAGTACTAAGCTGGGGGAGAGGGTCCCAGAGCCACCACCATGTGATCTCTACTTGATGCTTCGCAATGGTAGCAACAGGTTTGGGCAAGAGCAACTGCTGGGAGGGCTTCATCGGCAGGACGGTTCACAGTGGGGGTGCAGTGGGGCTGGACACTGGTTTGGAACAAAGAAGGAGAATAAAGATTCTCTCATCTTGGGAGACGTGGGGAAACCTTGAGAACTAGGTCAGTCCTTTGTTCAAACTACATGGATGGGAGCCCCCTCCACCTCCTTTCGTATATGGCACAATGAGAAGCAGAACACAGGTGACAAAGGGCCACATGGAACTGGAAAGAGTAGTCTTCCCACTCATGTGAAAATGGTTTGACATCTGCCCAGCAAGACCCTCAGTAAGTGTGACGATGTGAACATTGACTGGAAGCGCTCATGTTTTCTCCTGGAGAGGGACGCGCCTCAAGACTGCACCCTCTCTAGAAAGAGCTATTCAAGGAGTGTCTTTCTCTCTCTCTCTTTCCCTGTCCCTGTACCACCACTTCTCCACCATCTTTCTTGTCAGGAGGGATGAGCTATTTAATGGGTGGGAATGCTGAGAGCTGGATTTCACTTGTTTTGTGTTTACCACGAGGTAGTTTCTTACTGAAAGTACGCTGGGCCGTTCCTTCTCTTGTATCCCTGTGTTGTTGTTGTTGTCATCGTCATCGTGTTTTGTTTTGTTTTGTTTGTACTGCCAAAGCACAGGGAGGGATGAGGACCCTTTGAACTCATTTTCCACGTGATAAACAGACCGAACATGACTTGCAGCTGGTCTCTGCTCTTTAGATTCAGATTCCTCCACTTGACATTGGATGGGTAAGAAAGGCAAGCCCTTCACTGGGTAACTGGGTTTTTCAATATAGGAACGAGAGATTAAGTCACCTTTTTCGGACATGGGCACCAACTGGATGTTCCAATCAAAATGTCAAAAAGTTTACAATTTAATTCCTATTTGGCCCCTTGTGGGTGTTCCCTCTATAGATTAGAAATTGGAGAAAGGGGAGGAAGTTCCCCGACACATGAGGCCTTCCAGCTGGGAACATCAGACTCAGGGGATACTGGGAAGTCACCTTCAGACTACAGAAGGTGTTCACAAGGTTGCTGGGAGCAGGCAGCCATCCCTGAGAGGTAAGTCCAACTGACAGACCCATGCATGAGATCATGAACTGGATTTCCAAGCATAAGTAAGAAGACTCTGCTGGAAACTATGTGGTTAGGCAGGGACAAAAGCCAACGAAATGTAGATTGTTCTATCATGATTAGTACCCCATACATAGCCAATGACAGGTCAGGCCTTGGGAAACACAGAGTATTACATCAAAAGAAAGCCAGGAGTAAATAAAACTCATGGCAGATAGCCTGAGCTGGCCTTGTGATTCAAAAGGAGTAAGGTTGAGACACTGAACTCTAGGAAACAAATTGAGGGTTGCTGGAGGGAAGGTGGGTGAGAGGACGGGGTAACTGGGTGATGGGCATTAAGGAGTGCTATACAATCTTCAGTTGCAAGTTATGTGAAGAGCACTGTGTGTTATAAGCAACTGATAAATCACTAAAGTCTACCTCTGAAACTAATAGAAAAGAAAAGAAAAAATGAGTAAGATGTTACATGAGAAGCAAAGCCTTGTATAAACTGTGACCCTGAATTCTTTTGGCAAGAGGGTGAAGTCTGGAGACAGACAGATCTGAGTTCAAATATCAAATCTCCCATCAGGAGTTATGTGGTTAGATGCAGCCCCCGTGAGCATTCTGAGCACCCTTTCCTAGAGAAAATTTGAGCTCTGTAATCACCCTCAGCCTTTTCTAGACATGCTGGTAACCATGATACAGATAAATACCTCGGCATCACCTTCTGTAGGAAATTATAGTAAACAAGAAATCTGGTGTATGAGAATTTTCATGTTTATTCTCTAAAAAATTTCTTAATACCACATACATTACTAGATCAAACCACAGACTTCAGAGAAAATCGTAGAAAAATCCTAAGTGAAGGAAGACTGATTTGCATTTGAATCTCCACGGAGCTGCTTTTAAGTTATAAGACAGATTGAGTTAGATAAGAAATTCAGTTAGCTCATCTGTAACATGGGACAAATCACACCCAGATTAAAATCCTGAACGCTGTGATCTAGCCTTATCTGGGCAACTAATGAGCAATAACCTTGTGTAGCTCAAGCCTTGGTTTTTGCTGCTGAACAAAAGAGATCGAAATATCCGAAGGCGATGTCTAGTTACAATGTTTGGTGGAACCAAGGATAAAGATTTTTCTTTTCTGTGAATGATTTAATCTGGTTGACCCTGTGGGAAAGCACTAAAGGCTATCATTTTGTTTTCCTTAGTTGAAGCTATTAACCGTAATTGCTTTCGTTAATAATACTTTACTTATTATAATAATCAAAACTCAATTTTTGTACTTACGCCCTGGGGCCAGCTTGCAGAGGCGCAATTTATAAATGGATGGAAAACAATTAATAACAACTGGAAAGAACATTAATGATCTTATCAACAAAGTGCTATACAATCTTCAGTTGCAAAAACATGCGCAACACACACACAAAAGAGCACTGGGCCTCAGCTAGTGCTGTGGGCTCCCCTAATATTGACCAAACACAGAGTATTTCAATAGTGGAAAAATAATACCTCTGAAGACATTCTCCTCCTGGGCTTAACAGGGGATGTTTCTATTAATCTACGAAAGGTCAGTGCAGCCTATTACAGTTCCTGTGGGGTGTGAGCTTTCAAAGAGTGAAACCACAATAATTTAAAGAGGAAAATATTCCATCATCTCCCCACACCAGTGGTCCCTCACTGTGACCAGCAAGGTAGTCTGTAATAAGACCACTCCCACCCTGTCATACCAGGCCACCTCCTTGCCCCTGAAACACCCCTTTCACTCCAGACCCCGCTTCTATTACTGAGACAGGTCTCAATGTTTTCTGTCAAGAGTCTTTCATTTACTCTCTCCTTTGCCTGCAGTAACTTCCCTGAATGCCTCCTTCTTGTATTCAGATCTCAGCTCTGAGATGCCTCCCGCTGACCCCTTCCCAGTGCTCTCAGAAAGCCAGTCACTCATTAGTACAGTTTCTATTACTATATGAAATTACTAGATTACTCAGTCAGTGTCTTGCTTACTACTGTAACCACAACACCTCAATCAGGGCCAGAATTGTGGCAAGTAAGTACTCAACAAGTATCTGTTGAATAAATGGACATAGATAAATTAATGAATTCCCACTAGCTGTTGGGACAAAGTCAGTAATTACTTTCTTATGCCTTTTCTGTTGGGCAAATGGGAGGACATCAGTTGCCAATGGTTCTTTCCTCCCCTGCACTCTTTCATTCCATCCACCCCCTCTCTTTTCCCTGTTACCCATAGTTTTTCACTAGCAGGATAGGCTCAGGTATCCAGAGCTTATGTCTGACTTTTAGACCACACTTGATTGTAGGCCCATGAGGCCAAGTGTTTGTAAGTTAGGCAGATGCCTAGTATTTGTTACCAAGTGAGAAAAAAAATTTTAATAAGTAAATACTTCCCACTTTTCTCCTTTCCAGTTGAGTGATATGAGATGTTACTTAACCTCTCTAACTTCATTTTCTTCATAAAGAACAATTTAAAAATACCATTTGTCACATGGGGTTATTGCAAGGATCAAATGAGGCCTCATATGCCCAGAGAGAGTAAGCTTTCAATAAATGATTATGGAGTTATTATTAAAATAACCTCCATTCATAATTAAAACATAATTAGCTTTGATCTAATCATTCTGTTTGGATATTTCCATCCTTGCTTCGTTGTATGGCCCCTCTCCCAAGGGACCAGGCCACCAACAAAGAAACATCTTCCTTTTCCAGCTTTGAATATGTATAGATCTGCTCTGAGCTGGGGCTACAATTCCAAGGCCAATTGTAACCTGAAGCAGGAACTTGTGAGGACCTCAGCATATGGAGTTGGGGTTTGGAATTTCACTAGCGCTCCCTGGCCACTCTAACCAGCTTCCCAAGACAGAAGTCTTCCCCCATCAGCAGGGCCCACATTCTGATAATGGACATTTACTTCCCCCACCTACAGGGCCACAGTTCTGGTAACGGATGTTCTTACTTTGATTTTGTGCATTTATATCCTTATCACAAAGGACTTCTTTGATGCCAAGTCTGAATGAGTCCCATCAAATATCTGGCTCAAAAAATCCTCTGTCAATTCTTTTTCTATGAGCTCTTAGCATAAACCCAGATGTGAACCAAGCATCCAGACCTCAAGCCCAGTATAAAAAGTAGCTGCACCCTCACACATGGACATGAGTCACTGACATGGAGCTGCTTCCACGTGTGCACACCATCCTTCCCAGGCCTTCCTGGCTGTCTTAGGATGCCCCTTGTCTTTCTGCATGGGGATAAGGCTTCAATATCCTTCAAACTTCAGAATAGGCACTATACCCTTTGTGGAAACTTGAAAGTCTCAAAGAAGGCAAACAGGACCTTCTTCTACACACGTAGAGCTCTTTATAAATTCTTTCATTCGATATTTTTGTTTTTAGAACCTACATGTGGTGGGCACTCTTTTAGACATCATTTATACAGCTTTGAAGAACATGTTAGCAATAACAACAAAATAGGGACACCTGGGCGGCTCAGTCCCTTAAGCATCTGCCTTTGGCTCAGGTCATGATCCCAGGGTAGTGGGATCCAGTCCCATGTGGTCACATAGTCGAGCTCTCTGCTCAGTAGGGGAGCCAGCTTCTCCTTTGCCCTCTGCCTGCCACTCCCCTTGCTTCTGCTCTCTCCCTCTCTGTCAAAGAAATCGATAAAATCTTTAAAAAAATAACAAAATAAAACAGGTAAAAATTCCCATCTCCATAAACTTTGTGATAGGGAGAAAGACAATAAACTAGAAAAATAAGAAAAATTAAAAAAAATGGTTACATAGTTTCTGAGAAGAAAGGTAAAGCAGATTGGGAGTTAGATGTCCAGGGAGATGTAATCTGATATTAAGTGGCATGGAAAGCCTCACTGATTCCAGTGGCATTTCTGTAAGGATCAGGAGGAAGGGAAGGGGGAGCCTGGTATATCCCCATCTTACCACTAAATACATTATAGTAATGTTACCTACTCATGCTCCATTTACTACCAGTGCCATCCCAATGTAAGTCCTCCAAAGGGAGGGTCATGTCTACTTATAATCCCATCCCCAGAACTTAGCCTAGGACAGAGAATGTACTATGTGCTCAACACAGATTTTGGACTCCACTGCTGTTCTGTTGATCATAGCCAAGAGCTAGGTCCTGCTCCAGCTTGGAGTACTTTCTAGGTATGCCCACCACCTGCCTCTCTTGGCATTCCTATATACAAATCTGGAATCCTCATCACTAGATTTCACACACCTTATTGGGATATCTGTCCAGAAGGGGATCAATGGTTTGAGCATCCTGATTGGTATAGGGTAGAAAAAAATTACCAGAAATACAACTCAATGGACAAAATGTATCTCCAATGCTTCTTCTTTCTGTGATTGGAAAGATCAATTTGATAAGCCGTAAAGAACTGAGAGTTAGACTTTCAAGGATCATGCTTCTTGACACTTGATCATCATTAAACTATGTTTTCATCCATTCAGGCTGCTATAACAGGATACCATCGAATGGGTGGGTTAAACAACAGGCATTTATTTCTGGAGGCTGGAACATCTAAGATCAAAGTGTCAGCAGATTCAGTTCCTGGTGAGGTCCTTCCTCCTAGCTTGTGGAAAGCTAATTACTCAGTGTCCTCCCATGACCGAGTAAGAGACAGGGAGATCTTCAGTCTCTCTTCTTTTTATAAGGACACTAATCCTGTCATCGAGGTCTCACCCTCAAAACTTCACTCAAACCTAATCACCTCCCAAAGGCCCCCATCTCCAAATACCATGACTTTGGGGGTTAGGTCTTCAACATATGATTCTGGGGGGTACACGAACATTCAGTCCATAACTAACCACCTGGGAAAGATAACTATAAATGATTATGATTAAAAATGCATCGCTCTAATCTTTCAGGATTGCAAAGCAGTGAGGAAAAATGGAATAAGTGAATGAATCCCCAAGCTTCATTCAGTTGGGCAAAATTACTACCTAATTTTGGGTCTTTGAAGTCAATACTTTGTTTATTATCTACCTTAGAAAGTAGAGAGTCACATAAGTGGATTTGCACTGAAAATAGTTTGCATCACTATTATAACAATGCTATTTAGCCAAATACTACCAACTCTTAAAAGCACTCATAATAAGCATTTTTTTTTCCACTCACACATCAGTGGTCAGCAGGAATTCAGCTGATCTAGGCTGATCTTGAATGCACTTGATTCTAATTATGGGTTAGACCAGTGGCTACCCTAGAAATGTTCTCATGGGGAAAAGCAGGAACACATGAAGCTAAGTCCAATCGTGCAAGTGCACTGAAAGCTTCTGCCATCACATCTACTAACATCCAAAACTTCGGATGACCCTTAGCTGTCCAAGACACATCAAGCCCAAAATCAAGGTGCAAAAAAGAATACCCCATCCACCAAAAGACCACGGCTAAAGTACAGAGGTGTAATAATACTCTAGAATAATGAAGAATTGGGATTGCTAATTCAACCTACCAAAAAATTCATATCATTTCGAGGTTTGATCCAGTAGTTATAATGCTTGGGGTGAGGTCTTTTGAAGACCAAATTTAAGTAATAACAAATGAACTCTGTACATTCCAGGTGCTTGCAATTTACTTATATACAACTACATTATAGTTTATTTTTTAGTATGGCTAAGACTTCTCAGACTTTTTGACACTTTTATTCTTTTTACCATGGAGGCGATATCATACTATGGAAAGGATGTTAGTGGCAATTCAAACACCCAGGATCCAGTCCTGTATCTGCCACTAATTAACGCTGAGACTATCAGCAAATTATCTCAAGTTGTTTTGGCCATGTTCTCCTTTTCTGTAAAATGAGAGCCTGGACTAGATAGTTATATTTCCTTCCATTTCTTCAACTGCATGAGTGCATGTTTACTGACGCGGATGTGGGCCAACAGAACTTGTCTCATCTTCCTTTTCTCTTTTCATTTTTATTTTATTGTTTCAGCATATTAAGAGTTCCCTGCACCAAAAATACATTTGAAAAATAAAGTGGAGGTCTTGTCTAAGGTCACGGACAGCATTTAAACATCCCTTGGGTGGACCCAGAGTGAAATGGGGCATGCACTGTCGAATGCGAAGGATCCCTGACCAGGAGATAAAGATCACTCATGATCCCGAAGTTCAAATTGTGTCCAAAACAGAGAGATTTGCAGGGTTGGAATGAATACAAAAACATGTTTATTTGTATCTCCTAGGTTTGCATGGAAATCCGAAGTACATTTTGTAAATGTGATGGTATTTGTCTTTCTGAAATCAACACAAATTGCATGTTTGTTTGGGAAGTTAATAATATCGCATATGCTTTTCTCAGTGACATATCAGCAAACTGTTTGTAGGGAGCATTGCATGCATTTCTACCACACCACAGCTGAAGTCTGATTCAAGCTGGATCCCCAAGTGACTGTAAACCAAACAATTATTTTTTTAGTCCTAATGTGTTTGTTTCCTAATGACCCACAGCCTTAAACTCACACTGGGCAAGATGGCAAAAACTTTCTTTTTTTATGCTTCAGGCCCCAATAGGGCAAGGCACATTCTGGAAGACTAGTTGTGGGTGACCAAAATGCAATTTAAAACATCAGCAGCCTTTGATCAGGGCAGCTTGCTTGCTTTTAATTGTTTCCAGAGTGCTTGTTTGAAAATTTGTTAGATTACACATCACATGCAATGGGAATTGGCGGCTGAATTCACTGCCTTAATTCTTGGCTCGAAAAGGATTTATGCTTATTTCAGTTACACTTAGGAAGCTGAGGTTTTGGCCAAGCAACATAAAGGTGATTTCAGTTGCTGTCTCTTCTCACCCATACCCGAAATAACAAGAAATGAACTGAGGGATCTTTTAGGAAAGTGTGAGGTAATTGGTTGCTGGCTATTTTTCTCCAGCTGCACTAACTTTAATCAATTTTTTTCTCTCTTCTTTACGGATGTTAGTGGATACGAATACTATAAAGCTGTCCCTTAACAAATTTGAGCAGTCAGAGCACAATTAGCATCAAAGGAAATTTTCTTAAAACCAGGTACGTCAACATCTTTCGGTGTTGCTGGGTGAGAATCTGTCTGTCCTGGCACTAAGTGAAGAAATGAAAGAATGAAGAAACACATGAAGAAACACAGTGAGTGAGAGAAATTTTCCCTTAGTGTCTCATACCCAGGATTTTCTTCTTCCATCCCTTAGCATCTATCTGGGTGACCTCACACAAGCCACACAGATTCAACAATGACTTTTGTGCAGATGACAGTTAAGTTTCGTTTCTGGCCTCAAGCTCAGTTCTTCAACCTACACTTTGGACCACCCACTAGACATCACTGACCAGATGGAGGTCACACATGCACCCAAGTCCAATGTAGGTAAGGATAAGATGATTGCCTTTACTTCCCCATCTCCCATACCCAAACCCATATTTTTCTATATATCTAATTTTGTGAATGGCTCCCACATTCTACTATTCTAACCATTGTCTTAGAACTTAGACATTATCTTCCACTGCTTGGTGTCCCCTGTGTCCTACATTCAATCAGTCACTAAGGCTTATTTATTCTATCCTCCCATCCACATAGTTTTGTTTTGTTTTTTTCCCTAAATTCAACCTACTTTTCTGTTCACAATGTCCTGGAAACAGATTTTCAACAGGACCTTGAGGCTACTTATTTGTCTTACGTCAATCTGACCTATATTTTAATGTCAGAACTATCTTCTTTGAACCCATTTGATTATGTCACTTCCAGGTTACAATTAGGAAATACTGTCTATAGCCCAATGGCAAAATGCCTACATTCTTGTGCATGACTTAACAGACTTCCATTTACTAGCCCTACACTGTAGCCCTAGAAACTTTCTTTCTCCCAACTCTGCTCTGGGTAGCAGTGATAAATTATTTGCACACTATTTGATATGCTCTCTAGTCTGTGGTTGCACCCTACTTACCTTTTCTTTTGCTGGGAAGTCTGCCTCCTTCAAATTCTTACCTCATCTTTCAAAACTCAGTTCAAATGTGACATCTTTTCTGAATCCTTAAAATCCCACTGGCAAAGTCAAATAGGTACCTCTTCTGTGCTCCCACAAAATCCAGTGGAAGCACGTATCGGGGTGACCAACAGTCCCTGATTACATGTGACTTTCCATGTTTTAGCATAAAAAGTCCTGTACCCAAGAAATTTCTCAGTCCCAGGCAAACTAGGTCAGTTGGTTCAACCTTGACATAGTGTGTGGTCACTGTCGGCATGTGCATCTCTCGTCCATCAAATTGTGAGATGCATGAAGTTAATGAAATAGTCTAATTCATCTTTGTAGCTCTAAAAGCTGGTACTGTACCTGCAAAGTGTTGATTTAATAGTGGAGTTAATACTGTAATGTTTTCCTCTTTTCTGTTTAAGGCTCAGAATCTTTGAAGAATGTTGATTTTAACTCCATTTTTTTATACATGAAAAGAATACATCCAAGAGAAATTCAATGATCTTCCCAAAGTTGCACAGGCAGACAACACACAGATGTTTTTTCTGATTACTAAACTATGCTCATTCCTGCACAAAAACTGAGTAAGTCATTGACTGGGATATTCCGTGATGTGTTGGACTGAGTATCTTCCTACACACAAACTGATTTGGGGGAGGAAAATGATTAAAACCAGATAAGCAGTTAATTACCAACCCTTCCACTCAATTAAATTTTGAAGTAGTTATTCGTTTGAATTAGACATCTTCAAACAAGATTGACTGTGTAGATAGAACTAGTACAACCAAAACAACAGAAAATTGAAATAAATGTTATTTTCAGAAGAACTAAATGAGATAATTTAGAAAATGAGACCACTGAGATTTTCCAGTTAACATACTTGTAAGTCTCGGTCACACGCCTATTATTTAATACAGTGGTTCTCAACTGGGAGAAATTTTCCCAGGAGACAATTGGCCATGTCTAGAGATATTTTCAGCTTTCACGATGACGGAAGGGATAGAGACCAGGATGCTGCTAAACATTCTACAGCACCCAAAACAGCTCCCCACAACAAAGAATTTTCTAGCCCAAAGTGTCAATAGTGGTAAAGTTGAGAAATCCTAATTTAAACTGCGAAGCAGGTAAAGCAAAGATTATCACATACATATTTTAACTAACTCCTTTATAAGAAGTGGAATGTTAACAGAAGTTTCCACAAATGTGTTGAAAATTCTGTCCCTAGTTGAATAAATGCCAGTAATAAATGTTTGTTTGAAGTATGTGTTGAACCAATACAATCATTTTGGGAACAGGTCTTAGGTAGGAAGGGTTTTCATGTGACAAATAACTGCACTGCTGCATCACAAATCCAATTATTTCTTTCCTCTCAACCCATGGGGGTCACTCTCATATGATTTAGCATTAGTGAATTCCACTAACCAGAATCCAGTTTTATATATGATAATAAAACTAAATTAAAACTAATCAAATTATATATATAATTAAATAATATTAAATATACTATTGTTATATATACTATATAATAGTATATATTATTATATAATATATAATCATACTAATTCTGAAACTCTGGCTTGCCTAATTCTGGCTCAACAAAATATATACAATTTTACTAAAATAAAAAACATTATTTAAAAAAGAGTATAATCCAAGCATTGAAAAGAAATGAAAGCATTTGCATATATTTGCTGTAGTTGGTAATTTGTAAAATTAAAAAAATGTTTTATTAGACTTACAAAAACAGTTTTGAATCATGCTTTCTTTACTCAACTTAGATCATGAAATTGCCTTCTAAAAATGTCCTTTCACTATTGAATGAATTCCATCATATGAATAGAACATAATTTATTAAATAAATCTCCCAAAGTTGGATATTTGGGATTTTTCCTCTATGTTTTGCTGTAATAAATAACACCATGATGAACATTCCTGCACGTAAATCTTTAGCCCTTTCTCTGATTATTTATTTGGGATAGATTCCATGAACTAAAATGTTGGGGTCAAAATAAAGCCATTTAAGGTTTAGGGTTTCAGTGGTATAATCCATAAAATAGAAATAATAAACCATGGCCTCTCCCTAGTCCATAGTATAAAAGGGTCATGGAACAGCGATTTATTAACATAAACTACAGACCAGGCATCTGACTGTGAAGTTATCTCTACATGTGCAAATATAGGTGGGGGAGAGAATACACAAAGGCCCTGTTAGAGAAATAGACTTGCTCACGTTTATTTTTGCTCTGGTTCAAAAGCTATGAGTCATATACGATCCCCTTTTCAGATACAATGTGGCAGGCAGAATCTTCTGAAGAGAATTATATGTCTGATGTCCAATTTTCCCAAAGGTAGAGCAAAGAAAAATGCATTTCCAGCTCATACTTGCTGTAACATGCATACTGTATACTACATTAGGTACGCATTTAGTGAAAATTTAGTGAAATTATCCCAGACACTGTGCTATCTTTACATTCTTTATTGTACATTTTGTTTCTGACCCTTAAAACATTTCTGAAGTAGGTATTATTTCCATTTCACAGATGAGGATCTTGAGGATCTGAGGATGTTAAGTAAATTGGCCATATAAATTGATTAGTAAGTGAAGAATATAGTATCTACTCTCTCATCTTTATGACCTCTAAGCAATTATTCTTAAACTCAATACTGACCTTCATGTTTATAATATTCATAGCTCTACACATGGGTCTACCAAATGTAATCATATAGGTACAGAGAATTAATATCTTCTTTCCCTCTATTTAATATGCTTCCAAGCCTGACTATCCATCCATCACTGCAGCCCATCAGACTGTGCTATGCCTTCTCCATGGGCTTTACAAAGCAGATGTCACCCAATCTTGTTTATGGTGAAGTTGTACACCCGAGGAAATACACCAGCATTCCCTCTTCAGAGACTTCACTGCTGGACGTAAAGAACGTAAAGAATGGTGCCCCTTTTAGGTTATAGACTTGGAAACATGGTGCCTTTCTTCATTTCTCTCTAAGACCCTGCATGTGTAAGGAAACCATTTGCAATAACCTGGGGTTCATTGTCCTGAGAATAAGAAACCACCACTCTAAGAGAATGCTTTCAAGTGCAGATTGTGTACTGGCTGTCAAATGTAGAGAAACTATGTGGGGTCTGAGCTTTGGATTTTGTGTTTTATTTTTTTTTTAAATCGTTTGCACTCAAGACCTTCCTTTCTTCTAAATTTTTGTCTTTCAAAGTCTTCCTCCTGGCCAAATATATAAGAAGGATGCTTTCTTTTCTTTTTTCCTCCATTATTTCTCTTCAATCCAAGATAGAGCTACACTTTCCAGGTCCCTCCCTCCCACTTACCCATCTATTTGTCACTTGGGGTGGGGGTGGGTTGTTTTTCTGGCTGAGTTCTTCATGATCCACATGATCCACATTCATATAGGACTTTTTGACTATGTTTTTTAGATACATCTGGTTGTACACATTGTCTCCCTTAGTAAATAATTTTCACACATCTAACTCAACTAATCCTGGTTTCTTCTCACATCTTTAGAGTCTTTCCTAAGACACTTCCCTGGTCAAACAAAAAATGTGCTAAGTATTGGCAATGGAAGCATCCATGGACTAGGAATCACATCCAATAAGGTGAAGGGACCTGCCCACAATCATGAACAGCTAGAGCTTTATAGATGTGACCTTGGATCTCATTTGGGCTTTTAGAAACATCCACTACAATCACTTTCATGCCAGAATACATTCTCCCTCTCCATCTTTCCAACTTGTTCTTCATAGTGAAATCCTTGGAAACACAGTTTACACATCACCTCTTTTTGAAGTCTTCTTCTCCCATTACCCCTCCATCAGGAAGGGCTATCCATATCTTGCTCTCTCTAACAGCATATTGCTCGGTAGAGTAGTCATAGTATTGCATTAGGAATATCTAGTCTCATGTCAGCCTTCCTCATTGCCCTTATTCATTTTGTACCTACCTTGTCTGGCAACATGATGTATAATAGACATTTCCTTGGATGAGTTACCTGGTATACAAGGATCTGAATTTGAAAGCTCCTGAAGAAATTGCAATTATCATCTCTGCCTTTTGGATTCAGCACAAGATCTGTATCTTAGTCTGTTCAGGATGCTATAACAAAAATACAGACAGAGTGGCTTCAGTTACAAACATTTATTTCTCATAGTTCTGGAGGCCAGAGATCCAAGATCAGGTGTTGGTAGAAGCAGTGTCTGGTGAGAGCCCATTTCCTGGTTCACAGACCACCCTCTTGCTATGTTCTCACATGGAGGGATGAGGTTTCTTTTTGGAGACTCTTTTATAAAACACTAATCCCATTCCTGAGGCTCCATTCTTAATTACCTAATCACCTTAAAGGTCCTACCTGCAAATACTATCACACTTGGGGTTAGCTTTCAAGGCACAAACTTTGTGAAGCACACAAACACTCAGTTCATAAGCAGTATGACAAAAACAAACAAAGATAAGCCCCTCATACTCCAGGTATTCAGAGTTAATTGAGATTATATGTTGACTTATATTGAGCTCAAACAGCTGAACAGCTATGCTTGTTGCTGAATTCTCTGGATGCCCCATGAATGATGCTTCAAATTCTTCCTTTGCTTTCTAGTTTAGTAAGCTGATGACTTTGATAAGTAAGGCTGTGACGTCCTCTATCCTGGGGTAGAAGCTAATAGCATGATCTTAGGCAAGCTAAATGGCCTGATTCAGTTCGGGTTTTGTTTTTGTTTTTTTAAATCTATAAAATGGAATTAATATTATCTCCCTCCATTCACAGAGTTTTTGAGTCATATGAAACAAATTAATTTTTTAATTTATTTTTAAATATTTTATCAATTTATTTGACAAAGAGATACACAGTGAGAGAGGAAACACAAGCAGGGAGAGTGAGAGAGGGTGAAGCATGCTTCCCACTGAGCAGGGAGCACAATGCGGGGCTCAATCTCAGACCTGAGCTGAAGGTGTATGCTTTAACGACTGAGCCACCTGGGTGCCCATGAAACAAATTTTAAAACAATTGACATCTTAACTATAGAAGGCAGAATAATGGCCCCTCAAAGAAGGCCTCAGGATCTGTGAATATGTTGCCTTCACAAGAAGGACTTTGCAACATGATTAAGGTTAGAGACCTTGAGATGAGAAAATTATCCTGGTTACCCAGGTCGGACCAATCTAGTTACAGGAGTTCTTGAGAAAGAAGAAGCTTCCCAACTATGTTCAAAAAGGAGGAGCAACAGAAGAATGGCTGGAGAAATATCACATTGCCAGGATTGAAGATAGAGGAAGGGTGGCCTCTTAAAGCTGGAAAAGGCAAGGAGACTGAATCTTGCCCTGAGTATCCACAAAGGAATGGAACCTGGCTGATTCCTTGATTTTAGCCTGTTGAAAGCCCTGTTGGACTTCTCACTAAGGATAATATATTTGTGTTGTTATAAGCCACTAATTGTGGTAATTAAATGTTTATCCTAGCCTTATTTAAATGCTGCTTCATCATATGGACTTCTAATGAAAACAGGAAGGGCAGGCACTTGCAGCTTATAAAAAGTTCATGAACTATATTTTTATCTAGGCTGACTATTCAAGTGAACAATTGCTTGAGTTAATGAACTGAAGACTTGCTCAATGACCATTGCAAGCACTTTCTCTCATGGTTTGCATTAGGGATTTGCAAAAATCTGTAGCTTCTGAAGGGCTTAATGTTATGCAATAGATTTAGTGATGAATATTAAACTCCAATTATTTACATTATTCATTCATTTACCATTCTGTGAATATCTGTTGAGAATTTACGCAAGGAAAGAAAACATTACAAATTGAAAAATGCGTTTAATAAAGCCCATCCAGACCAGTGAAACACAAATAACCAAAATGTAATCACCTGAAAGTCTTACTCACCATTGACATCCCAGGTCTCAACACAGTCCCTGGCACGTAGCATATGCACACAAAGTAATTGGGGAGCTTTGTTGAATTGACTGTCATGTATGCCATAAAATAATAATTTGATAATTTACAAAAGGGACAATAAGCAAAAGCTTCACAGAAGTGGTATAGTTTTAAATATATATTGAAAGATGAGTAGGAACAGAGAAGGAAAGATTGAAGAACTTGGCCAAGATTCAAG
This sequence comes from Ailurus styani, assembly GCA_002007465.1. Classification (NCBI taxonomy): domain Eukaryota; kingdom Metazoa; phylum Chordata; class Mammalia; order Carnivora; family Ailuridae; genus Ailurus; species Ailurus styani. Next base: position 6,677,690 of record LNAC01000011.1, on the reverse strand, counting down.
GTCAAAAAAAGAAGGGAGAATGCTTAAGAAATGTGGATAATTGAATTTGAAAGTCTAGATTATGAAGGAAGGCACAAAAATGGAAAATGGGTCTAAAAAGTAAGTTGCACACAGATCATAAAAATCCAGCTTTCCATAAAGAGTTCCAGACTAGAAATCTGAAAAATGTTTGTAAGGAGTAACAACAAATATTTCTTTAGTCAAAAAAATTTGACTGGATTAAACAAAGTTAAGCAAGTTTTTTCAATGCAATTTTTTTAGGCCTTACAAAGCTAATGCACATTAGGCTTTTCTAGCAAAAGAAAGTATGTCTGTATCCATTACCTATTACTCAGTAAGTACCTACCCCAAAACAGTGGCTTTCAATCATGCTTTATGATTTCTTGAGACTACAGGTTTCCTGCAAAGTTCTGTGCTCACTCATGCACCTGTGTTCAGCTTGTAGATGTTGTGGGGTCTGGGATCACCTGCAAGCCTTATCCCCAAGCTGCCTTTTTTAGAGTTGCTTTTATTCTATTTTTTTATTGTTTTGATTTTTTTTTAACCTCAGGCTCCTTCATATAATGTCAGAAGTGTTCCAAAAAGGTGAGAGGTGAAGGTTCAAGGTTACTTGAGATACAGGCTTTAATAACATACGGTATCATTCTGTCACTCTGTAGTGGTCATAATAAGGCTTTCCCCAATTAAGGAGGTGGAGAAATAAAGTATATCTTTTAAAGAAGAAGTGGTGTATTAGTCAGGGTTTTTGTCCCTCACTTATGTTGAAACCTAACCCAAATGTGATGACACTTAAGAAGTTCCACCCCTTGGCCACTAATTGTAGTAAGTTTGTATATTCTCTCTATAGCTTGGTTTTCTAACTTTGAACAAGAAGCTACCATCTGTTTCCCAGGATTAGGGGAAGTCTTCAGTAATGCAAAAGATTTGAATGTTTTTTTCTTTACTAAAATTTATGTTGAAAATCCTAACTCCTCAGTATGATGGCATTAGGAAGTGGTGTCTTTGGGAAGTAATTAGGTCATGAAATGGGGCCCTCATTAATAGGACTGTGTCCTTTAAAAAAAAGACTCCAGAAAGTTCTCTCCCTCCTGCTCCCATGTGAGGACACAGCAAGAAAATGGCCGTCTGTGAACCAGGAAGTGGTTTCTCACCAGACACTGAATTTGGCAGTGCCTGATCTTGAATTTCTGACCTCCAGAACTATGAGAATAAATTTCTGTTCCTTATAAGCCACTCAGTCTGTGATATTCTGTTATAGCTGCCCAAACAGACTAAGAGGAATAATAATACATAAAGTACTAAATACAGGGTCGTGAATCTTTTAAGTGTTCAGGACATGGTAGGCTTTGTTATTTCATTATACGTATTACTATTTATTGTCATTATAATCTTATATTCTACTGTATCTCCTGGTGTAGCTTATTTACCTAGCTGTTAAACCAGATTAAGTACTTCTTTCTCAAAGTAACCTATATTCCCTTACCTTCAGGCTTGACTCATCCTGTTCCTCTGTACCAGATGCTTTCCTTTTCTCATTTATGTACAAAATCTCTCCATAATTAATCCCCATCTCAAATGTCAATGGCTTTGTGATGTCTTTACTGACTATCTACTCACCCCCTAAATTCAGAAGTGACCTCTCCCTCCCATGCTCCCACATACACTGCCTACACCTTGGCTTGGAAATACTTGGCTTTTCTCCCCTTTAAAGATTTTAAACCTTTGAAGATAGGATTCCATCACTCCAACTCTGCATTCTCTTGGATGCTTGGTAAATACAAACCCTTATTCACTTAATTATAACAAGAACTGACTTTAGTTCAAGGAATAATTAATATGAAGATCACTTCCTCTAAGTCTATTCATATCACAAATCTGATAAGACAAATGTAATAACTTCAGAAGATACCTAAAGTGATGTATTATTAGTATAATGGAATTAAAAATGGAATAAAAAGAGTTGAGGTTAAAGGCACCAAAGTCTTGATGTTATGAAGAGAGCATATTATAAGATAACTCAGGATTTTATAATATACCAGGAAGCCCAAGGATTTGCATACGGTTAAGCTTAAACACCACTTACATGCTGTAACGAAAAGAGAAATAACTGTTTTTATCAAAACACCTCACTTCTTAAGCAATTTGCTTAATATGATTTGCATAATTTTTCAAAATATGCAAAATGAATTTAGTATCCATTATTCATGATGATCTCAAAAAGTTTTTGACAATTTGCTACTCTGATATTTTTTTCTCATTTGTAATCCAGATCTGAAAAAATTAACATTCAGAAGCTATAAAATACTAAGACTTGGTGATAGCAAATTCTCAAAGAATATGGGTTTTAGAGTCATCAAATATTTTCCTACAGGAGGTGCACATAATACACTTCATCCTTTAAATCCATTAGGTTAATTAAAATAAAATCATTGAGATGACTTTGTTGGAAATAAAAAAGTCTCAGAAAAGGAGAAAAAATGAAGATACTGAGAACTGGAGCAGCTTCAGACATGGAGAATAAAGACTGGAAACCAGAGACCTGATTGTAACTTCTGCCTGTACTGGTAACTCTCCAGCTCAGTGACCTTGTTCAAGTCATGATTCACTACTCCTGCCTCAATTGCCCCACTTATAATAGAAATCCCACTGATGTTTCTCCCATTTCGATATTCTAGGAAACTGCAGAATATTTCCACCAACCCCTTTCCACAAATTATGTGTGTGTTTGTGTGTGTCCGTGTGTATACACATGAACAGTAAAGACATTGGTACTATCCTAAATGAGTTAGTTGTGGAGGGGTCACAATTTTTCATTTGATTTCTGTTTCTTCCTTATGAAAAGGTTTGAGAAAAAACATGAGTTTTCTCAATTATCTTTCTGCCTAAGTGACTTCTAAAAAAATTCAAAGGCAGATTGGCATGGGGAAAGGTGCCTCAAAGACCCCAGTTTAAATACCTGGTCAACTACTTCTCGAATCTTGGCTTGAGTTACTTATTTCTCCTCTAACTTTATTTACTTCCTTGTAAAATAAAGCTTAGCAATGGCAGGCTTATCATAATACTCAGCAAGCATACGTTTCAAGGCCTTTCTTGCATGAATTCGTCTGTAGTGGATTGAATGTCACCCATCCCCACACCTCTAAGGATATGACCAAGTTGTCCTGACCTCTGGAAACTGTGAATGGGACCTTATTTGGTAAAAAGGTCTTTGTAGATGTAATCAAGTCAAGAATTTTTAGAAGAGATCATCCTGGATTATCTGAGTGTCCTCATAAAAGCCATCCAAAGAGAGACACAGATAGAGAAGATGAAAGCTGAGGTTGGGGTTGTACAGCCATGAGCCAGAGGACTCTTAGAATCACCAGAAGCTGGAAGAGTCAAGGAAGCATTCTCTCAAGAGCCTTCAGAGAGAGCATGGCCTTGTTAACGCTTGAGTTTATACTTCTAGCCTTGATGGCTGAGAATGAATAACTGTCAGTTGTATCAAGTCACCAAATTCGTGTGATTTTGCTATGAAATCTCTGGGAAACTAATATACCTCCCAATGGCCTAGGGGAACATGAGCAATGTGTTTATAGGTTTTGTGTTTTGTAAACACTTTCTACACTACTATTTCCCTCTGTCACACTTTCACTGATGTCAGATGGTAGTGGAGCGGCCATAAACATTTTCTGGGTCCAGCTAAGGCAAAGTTGACATGGAGAGAGTTTAGTGGGCGGATTGGTTTGATATTTTTATGTGGTTTCACCTAGTTACCTTATTACTATTTATCCTGATGTGGAATGGTTTCCAGGAATGCTCCTACGACCTATGGTGTTGACTTACCGATGTGTGGGGCAAGTACAGAGGTCAAGCGTCATAAGGATCAGGTGCTATGATGTCCTGTACTCCGTTTGGGAGTATTTAGAAACTGGAGGAGAAATAAGGTTTGCAATGCACAGAGCCAGAAGCTAATCTGGGGAAAATTCTCTAATCATTAGACATTTAAAATTAGAACCAGAGAAGTTATCGTCGATGCTTAATTAAAATGGAAGTTCACTCTTGACAGAAACACTCTCTGTTGACACAGTACCTACAATTATAATTACCTGACTTAATTTTTCTTTCATGAAAGATATCTAATGAAATTGAACTGATCAGAAACCCTTTGTTTTTAGGGCGTAGATCTGTAGAAATACTACAAACTGTGAGTATATTGATGTCTGAAGTCATATGTCTTACGCATTCTGACTTCAAGAATAAGAGAAAACGCATTTGAACAACCATGGTCTAGGAAAGACTGATTATGTTTATATTATTTTTATAGAAAAAAGATATCACAAAACAATTACATGAAAAGGTGATCAAATAATATTCTTCCCCAAAAGTCAGGAACCACAGCCTTAATGAGGTATATCTGACAGATCACTGATAAAAATAGTTATTTTTTCTTGATTCACCATTTGTCAAATTTTGTGATTTTCTTATCATTATAAGTAAATATTTGCTTTTATATCTAAGTTCATGTTCATAATCTAAAAATTATTTTTCTTAAAGAAAGTCACTGACATTTTATATATTTATACATGTGTGTGTATATTTATATGCATATATAAATAAATACACACATTCTGTGTGTGTGTGTATGTGCTGCAAAGAATCTGACTTGGGTTAACATATATATTCTAACATTTATAAATCACATAGATAAAACATCTAGCACAATCATGACTTATTGCATGGCAACTATCATTATATCCTTAATTCTAATCTGTACCATAGTTAATGTTTGCCTCTGGAACAAACAATTTACATCTAACCAACTTGTACTAAAAGACACAATTGGCTTTCTCAAAAGCAAATAAAAACAAAGATGATTCTAGAATTATACATTTACCCCCAGACATTCAGAAAGCATGCACTTTATAACACTATCCAGTATAATACATAAAAATTTTAACTGATCACAGTTTTCCAAGCAGTTAAATAATACTGAAGCATGATTTAAACTCTACCACACAATCTGGAAGAGATCCAGATTTTATGAGGCATGCCGTTTATATAATTTGGGATACCTAACTTAAGAAAGGGAACAAAAAGACGGGAATTGATAATTAGATTTGACACGTGTGAACACTTTGCTAGAGCCTTTCCTTGGTCCTTAGAAGGAGTCCTAGAAAAGAGGAACCCTGGATTTTAAGCTCCATGAGCTACACACTAAACCCACTTCTGTTTACAAGAGAGGGGCAATGAGGGTGTGATTAAATAGGCACTCTCATGCATTTCTGGTGTCTTCGAAAATTCATCTCAATTAAATAAACCAACATGCTCAAAATATTTTTATTATTAGAAATATTTGTATTCATTTCAATGACATCAGCAAAAATGTAGAATCACTTATACAAAATAAAATACCTTTTCATACATAACTATTTCATCAAAGAACTCATAAAATTTGAAAATAAGGCTTAAAAAGACTTTTTAAAACTCTGGAAAGTTTTAGGAAAAAACATCAGACACAGAACAGGCCTATCTGGCATGGTCTGAGCTATTTCCCATGCATCTGTAGCAAAAGTGGAAGAAAGAACAAATTCTTACTAATTGTCTTCTTTTAATAAACACTATTGGTGCTTTCTCCTTTTCTTACATCTATATTTTTTCTAAAACAAGCATGTGTTACATGTCCAGTGAAAATTTTATATAATAAACTTGAAATTTTTGAGTGATCATAGGAAAACAATTTTTTTTACCTTAGCAAAAGTGAGTTTATTTTATAAATAAAACAGGGGTTCAAGGAGGAAAATAAATAGTTTCAGAAGCAAAATAGTTGGAATCAGTGGTGTGCTGGTAAATGTGTAATAATCAACTCTTAAAAAACAAAGAACTGGGCGCCTGGGTGGCTCAGTGGGTTAAAGCCTCTGCTTTCGGCTCAGGTCATGATCTCAGCGTCCTGGGATCGAGGCCCGCATTGGGCTCTCTGCTCAGCGGGGAGCCTGCCTCCTCCTCTCTCTCTGCCTACTTGTGATCTCTCCCTCTGTCAAATAAATAAATAAAATTCTTTAAAAAAAAAAAAAACAAAAAAACAAAGAACTGATTCGTAACATTTGCCAATTTCTGTGGTATCATTGGTCTACATGCCAGTTTCAAGCCACCAAGTCAAGTCACTGAGCTTGGAGTTTGGAAAAGAGGAGCACAGTCAGCTCTTGAACATGGTACAAGACAACTCCAGCAGAGAACTCACGGTGAACTCAAAAATCACCTTCCTTTCTAAGTACTCACTGTGATTCCTTTTTTTTTTTTTTTTAATTATTTGCCCCAGGGGTACAGGTCTGTGAATCACCAGACTTACACATTTCACAGCATTCACCATGGCACAGACCCTCTCCAAGGTCCATAACCCAGCCACCCTATCCCAACCGGCCCCCCCAGCAACCCTCAGTTTGAGGAAAATAATTCTTAAGTAAAAACTTAGTTCATCAACCAGCAGTATCTTGAAATTCTCAAAAGAAAATTTCAACTTATGTTACTGTATAAATCGATTCACACTACCCAGCATTTTCCCCCCGAGGCTGAGATGCTGTTTGACTTTGGAACAAGTCTGATGAGGTGTCATAATTCTAGAAGCCCAGCGCGACAGAGGAAATGTGTTGAGAGACTGGCTAGCAAGCCAGAAGCTTCCTTCAGGGCTGCGTGTTGCCCCTGTCCTCCCTTCGGTCTGCACAACCCTGCCCAGTACCTTCTGGAGGGCTCTTCACTTTTCACTTTCATCAGATCTTGTCACGAAAATGTAATTCAGTTGTTTCTTGGAAGTATAAAAATGGACAATGGAATGATCAAATAACAATTTTAGGCATTGCAAATAATTTCTTCAACCCACAACTTCAGCTTTGTTTGTTTGTTGAAACTTACTTAAAACTCTCCTGTGTGAAAGTTTGGCAAAATCCAGCCAAGGTGCCCTGATTTCAAATACTGGTTGAATTGTTTTCTGACTGTTTGACCTGAGATGGTTCGTTCAACCGCTTTTAAATTAAATTTTTCTCATCTCTAAAAGGAACCCATGAACGAGTTCTGCAAAGGATCATGATGCAGTCTAAATGAGATAAAGTAGTAAAAGTACTTGATGCAATAGCTTAGTGATAAATCATATTATTTTATACTAGCTTGCGCAAGATAATAATGAACAACCCATAACATTTTTGCTAGATTTATTTTTTTATTTCCTAAATGGGAACAGCTTGTGGAATATGGGGCTGCTTCCTGGGGATGTCTTTCTATCCTGTGCTTTTATGTGTCTATCTTTCTCTCTTTCTCTCGCTCTCTCTCTCTCTTTTTTTTTTAATCTCTCTCACTCTTCCTCCATCCTCTGCATTCATGTCTTTGTACAAACACACATAAACACTCATTTTTGATCTTACTGTTCTCTTTGACTCCAACATACTCTGTGCCCTCTATCAGTCTTTCTCTCTCTGTCTCCCCCATTCCTGACACATATGCATACACACACACTCAGTCACATCCACTCACACTCACATTCAAATATGGTGAATGGAGAGACAAGGATAGAATGACAGTTTCAGCTTACTTTTCTTAGTCTATTTTTCATCTTATAGAAAGAACGTTCTGGTCCCAAGCCCTTGTGTATAAAACAAGCCCATATAAGTTTAAGTGAAAAAGGACCTTTAGACTCTCTGTCTTTGAACATCCAACGATTAGGATGGTCTACTTCCAGGGACGGGAAGCAATAGCAGCATCACCTGCAAACTTGGACATGCATAATCTCAGGTGCTACCTCTCTTCTGTGGAATCAGAAACTTCGGTGAGCCCAGCCATCTGTGTTTTCACAATCCCCCCAGTGACCGTATGGCTCATCTTGCTGAAAAATGGATTTGCCAAAAATGGTGAACACAGTCAATGACATATTAATTATACAATAGAACCCTCTCAGTTGCTAATTTCTATGAGAAACTTATGAGGAGTCACATTACATTTGTTTTACCAAAACATGCATAAAATTCAGGACAAATCTAATTAGAGGTTTTTGCTTACCATGATTGCCAAGAAAGAAACAAACATAAAGCGAACAACCAATGGGTAAAAGTCATTTAGCACTTTTGGCATTCAAACCAGGAAAACAATCAAAGGAGCAAAAACTTTTTATCCTCATATTACACATTTAGTGGAATCCAACATGTACAATCATCTTTGGAAATGAGATTTTGTATAATGAGGACTTTTTAAGAGGCTGTTTCTTTTGAATTGAATTCTAGTTATTAATATTCTTTCAGCAAGAACAGATGGTTCAAATTTTACATAGCTACTCCACTCCTCAAAGGAAAATAGAATGTAAGCTCCATGAAGACAGAATTTTCTTTTCTCTTCTTGCCCACTCTGATGTATCCCAAGCACCTAAAATAATGTTTGGCATAAGTGATTAGTAACTACTCATTGAATGAGTGATTGAGTAAAAAGTATATTTGTATAAATTGTTCTTATCTCTTGTTTTTCTATTATCCAAAAAGCTAGATTCATGGGCTTTCTACCAGTGTTATCCCACAAGGCCTGGCATTCAAAAGGGCCCCAATGCTTAGTTTAATGCTCTCCTGTTACCATCTCTAAGTTCTGAATAATTTATTTTTGAAAATGTTTTTTTGTAAGTGAGGTTCTGTGTGATCATGGAGTAAGGGCATGGCAGAAGATATATGTGAATAGGGATACCCACTATTACTTGCCATTCCATTTGAAATTAGTGTTCACCATGCCCCGTGGATACAGGATCCCCATTACCCATAATGTGTGGGAATTCAGCAAGATGCAGAGTAAGTATGAAGTCTGTTGCCTCTATCACTATGTAAGGAGGGCCCTCAGGACAGACCTGAGAGGCCATGTTTTCTATTCATACCAGAACTCTTCAACCAAAGAAGGCAATGGTGTTCTAGAAACACAAAAGACCAGGGAAAGCCATCATATCCTTTCTTATTGGTATGATTTCCCCATATTAGCCAACTCCTTATGATGAAAACCATAGCACAGAAGGAAAAGAAAAATAGGGTAACCTATGGTTTTAAGTTCTTTCCTCCTCATCAGTGAGCTGCAGATAGTGAATACTGGTTGAATGTGCATAGATCAAAAAGTGAAATAAAACCAGTTGAGTTAGTTTCTGTTGTAATTCCACTGTTCTGCATGTATGAGCTACAAAATACAGATTGTATAATTTCGGTGATTCCACCTAAGACTTAAATGCATTATATTTTCATTTACAACTGACATTGTACAATATGTGGATGATAAGCAAAATATATACCAATCACTTAAAATTGCAATTTTGTCTGCTTAGAATAGCCTTGGATAGCAAACAAAAACCATAGCATACAAGTTGAGAGTGTGTGGAAGAAAAGAAAAGTTTATATTTTAATACTTTTAACAAAATGAGGGTTTGGGAAAGATTTTACCAAGATTTTTTTCTTCTCTTTGAAGGTGATGGTGCATTACTATGTTTCAAATTATATTGCTGGTCCTGACTATCCATAAGTTCCACAAACAGATCCACTCAATCGGTACAACTTTCTAAACAAGACAGTCCTTTCCCTCGTTTTTCATTTTTAGATGTGTGCTGTCTGGTGTCTGAAAGGCCAGTGTGGAAAACACCCAGGTTTGGAGCCAAGCAGACTTGAGTTTTTACATCCTGACTGCTATTTTTAGGCATATGGCTTAACCTCTACCTCCTTATAACTTTTACCTCCTTAACTATATGAATGGGGCTTGCTAATACTTACTTCTTAGAGTTGTCAAGGGAATAAAATAAAATACTTTATGGGAAGTTAAAGTAAGAAAACAGGTATTAAACTCCTCCTGTAAATGATTTCAGGGCCAGGAAGTACAGTGGGTTTGGCATCTTGGCATCGGCCGATCGGTAATACTGAGAATGATCTAGAAACTAGAGTGGCAAGCCTTGCCCAGAGGAATTCCAATCTTACAAAATGCTTAAAGCATTGTATTTGACTTTATATTTCTGCTACAATGGAAAATGTAAAAAAGTGACAAAACCAAGGCTTGGCAAACATGTGGACCGACTGGAACCCTCACACACTTCTCGTGGAAATCTAAAATTGTATAACCACACTGGAAAACAACTAGGCAGTTTCTTTAAATGTTAAGAAATATATCCATGCAAAATAAATGAAAGCAAATGTCCTTTCAAAGATTTGTGCACAATGTTCATAGCAGCCTTATTCACAATAACTAATAACTCCAATCGACTTAAATGAAGCAGTAAAATGTTTCTCAATTAAAAAAAAAGGAAATAAACTGCTGATAGAAGCGCACTGTAGATAAATCTTACAGTCATTTGCTGACTAAAGAGCCAGGTATCAAAGATTACATGCTATGTGATTCCATGTATATAGGATTCCAGAAAAAAATCAAACTAACATGTAGTGGCAAAAAAACAGATGCATAGTCACCAGAGGCTAGCCAATAGAGGATGAGCAGGGTAGCTAAGGGCATAAGGAGGCTTGGTGGGGAGATGAAAATGATCTATAGCTTGGTTTTGGTGCTATTTATGGAGTTATTTATTCCAACACTTAACAAATTTTACATTTCCTATGCATGCCGTTTATCTTATATAAACTAAATCTCAATAAAATGTAAATAGTCGAATGATAAGATTGGCAGCCAGTAGGAGAACTCATTTACCCAAGGTCATCCTGCACAAGAGCCAGTAAAAAACCAACAAACTTTCTGCATCCTGGGGACAGACGACCAAAATATTTGGGGAGAGGAGCAAACAACTTGTGTCAGTAAGAGATTTCTGTTTGTAGGCTGACAGTTTACAACCTCTGGGCAGATGGTAAACGTATATGTGGACCCCTTTACCACCTTTCTCAAATTTACACTTCTACAACACTTTTATATGGAAATGATTTCTTCCTCAAGACCCACCAGAACAGTCTTCTCTTTGATCAAACCGTCTTCACCTCCTCCAGGTGGTTGGCCATTCCCTTCTGGGCTCTTGCAGCACCATATTCATGCTTTTACTTTAGCTCATGTCATAGGTACTGGAGTCAAACTTCTCTAGGGTGAATTTTGACTCTATTACTTATTACCACAATATCTTAGACAAGTCATAAACTCTTGGACTTCAACTCCTTTACTTATAAAAAGGAGACAGTAACAATACCTTCTTCTTAAGGTTTTTGAGAGATTAAAAAAAAAGGTTCTTGAGAGATGATAGAAGGTATGCAAAGCACTTGGTTTAAATCCTGGCATGTGGTACACCATTAACAGTTTGGATTTCATCTGCTCATGTCTGCTCTCCATTATTCTAGGAGTTCCCTCCTGGGCAGAGAGTGTGTCTTGCTCATCTTGTCCCCAGCATCTGCACACAAATGCTCTGTAAGGGTATGATGAATCAGTGAGTGGGTGAGTCAGAACCTTACCACCTATTCTTATTTCCTAGTTATTTGAGAGTGACTAATAGGAACTTAGTTGTGCTGACCTTCACAAGTGCTGAGGAAATATATATTTTTTTCTTTCCTACTGAAGCAGTCAAGCTTAACCTTCACTTGTTAGGCTCTCTGCCAAGAAGAAGGCACAAAAGAGTAGTTCATCTAATTTATGAAGACATAGTAAAAGTAAAGATCCCACAGAGATCCTAAGGGCATGAGGCTACTACCGCCGGGGCAATGAACAACCTAGTAGATGCTCTGCAATCCCACTCAATGCATCACACCAAAACACCAATGTCATTGTGGAGAAGAAAACCAGAGTGTGTGTGGATCCTACTGTAGTCCTTTCCAGAGACCAAAATGATTTACCTTCAGGAAACAAGCTATGCCTCATGAAATGACATTTTCAAAACAGCAAATCCAAGTTAGGTTAGGAAAGTGATGTGATTGGAGGGAAGTAGTTGTAGGTGCTATGTACCCAGTAGGGGGGGTAATTTGGGAGCAGGAGGTTCCAGGTTTCATGGTCCCCAGAAAATGTTCAGGGTTTCAGTATTATTTCCTTAGACATGTGTACCTTTCAAATATAAATTTATTTCATGACTTCATATTTTTAAGAATTATAAAAGCAACATATGCCTATTGCAAAACATGCAGAAATATATTGTTGAACATAAAGAGGATCCTCATTCAGAAATGGCCAGTGCTGAAATTGTGGTGTACATTCCTGAAGTGTTCTATAAATTTATAATGAATGTAACAAAATAGAAATTAACCAGGGAGTTCCCAGAATTCACATTTTCCATACCTATGAAAGAAAATCCTTTCCGAGGCCACCCATTTCTCCTTTCACCACTTTTGTTCACCCTTTGTGGAGTGTCCTTCAATTTCTAGAACAGCCCTTTGGAAATGAGGTGTTCCAAATCAGTACAAGTGAGAGGGTTGCAAGAAGTTTTGGCTTGGAGTAAGGGAAATGTTTGAAAGGAGATTCTGGAAGATGAAGCCAAGGAAAAGCTTGGATGTGTGTAGGAAGAGAATGAAAGAGAAATGGAGCTTTAAAAATGTTAAGTGGTATGACTAATCTTTATGGTGTTTGAGAAAAATATGGAAAATATTTGAGTCACTGAAAAATTATTTTTTTGGTTTCCAGACTGTGTTTCCTTGAGTTAGTCAAGGTTTATAACATTTGCTGAGGCAGAACTGAGTGTCAGAGTAACAGCTCATTAATGATATAAAAGTAGATATCAGTGTGAATATAGAAATAAGCACAAGTTTAGGCATAGCATGAACATAAGATATAGGATATAAGATACAGGATATGAATATATATATTCACATAAGCATGTTAAAACCAGTAAACCTTGGATAGAAAGAGGTAGAAAAATGGAGAGAGATTTGAAACCAAATCATATTATTTCAAAGGAGCTTTTCTCAGTAAACATAAATGAACATGGCTCTATATCAATAAATCCTTTAGTTTTTTTTTTAAGATTTTTTTATTTTATTTATTTGACACAGAGAGAGAGATCAGATCACAAGTAGGCAGAGAGGCAGGCAGAGACAGAGAGGAGGAAGCAGGCTCCCCGCTGAGCTGGGAGCCCGATGCGGGCCTCGATCCCAGGACCCTGAGATCATGACCTGAGCCGAAGGCAGAGGCTTTAACCCACTGAGCCACCCAGGCGCCCAAGTTGGTTTTTTTTTTAATTGAAGAATCAGACATCCATACAAACCAACACAATTGAACAGGATTCTATTAAAATACATGGACAAATAAAGGAGTAGAAACATGGTAAGTTTTTTTTTAACAGGAGGTCCAAGCCTCGTGGGGATTGAAATTGGAGAATTGTCTGGTTTCACAGCAGCCCTGGGATGTTAGCACTCAGAACTGCGAGAAATGGCACCAGAATGGCAAGGTATGAGTTAGCTACAAACTAACTGTCTTTTCTTGTTTTATTCCAATCAACTATAAAATATACCCTTGTTTCTAAATTGAATTTCTAAGATAGCTAGGAGAGAGAAAGAGAAAGAGAAGCAGCCTAATCTATGAATTTGATTGGGCTGGATATTAACTATCACCCCAATTTGAGAGCAGAATTTGTCACACAAAGTCATGGCATAGAGAGCTGGCCGCATAAGTGTAAGTCATAGCCCCGGGCTAAGGGGGTAAGGGGAATACAGTCACAAGATACCTGCTTTGCTCAGGAACCCTTATTGCAATTGAAATTAGAAAGGAGAACAGGGATTTATGAGCTCATATCTCTTAGGAGTTCAAGGATAGTCAAGGGACAGATACAGCTGAATGTATGTGGTCAAATTACATAATCAAGAATATATGTTGGTTTTCATTTCCCAGTTCTGCTTTTACCTGTCTTTTCACTATTCCTTCAGGCTTTTCCCATGTGGTGACAAAAAGAGCCACTAGAAGTACTAGACTTTCAGTTTATCGGAAGAAAGATCCACAGAATGGGGAGAGATTGCTTCTTTTCCTTTAAGTATAGCAGAATACTCATGCTTGCCTCTGACTCACCCAGTCTGACAGATGATATACACACCCCTAAGTCAATCAACACGGCTTGAGGAATGAGGTAATCATACTGGCCAAGCTAGGATTCTAGACATGGGTTACCCTCACCTAAGCCAGGTGGGTTCAAAGGCAGGGAGCTACAATTAGTGAATACTGGACAGGGATAATCAGGAAGGAAACAGGTGCCCTGAAACTGGACAGGTACACTATGATCATGGACTGTTGACAAAGGTGTGGACGGTACTTAGGAAAAGTCACAACAAAGGTGTCATGTCTCAGAGTAATCATGAACAGCCATTACTCCTTTTATGTCCAAAGAGGCAAGAAAGAAGCAGTTCCAGAACCCAGAGAAAGCTGAAAAAATAGGGTTGCCTTTAATAGAGGGACACAGCTGATCCATAATGACCTAACAGGACTGAAAACCGTGGAACAAATATTCTGAACGCAGTCTCTCCTTACATTTCTTCTAGGTACTTTGGTGGCTTCCCAACCTTACAAGCCAGAGGGCAAGGATGCTGATGGTTGTTTGCTTTTATTTACTTTTTGTATAAAGTTAAACAACATAATTTCCCAGAGATAAACAACCCTAAGAGTTGATACACAAAACTTCAAACTTCTCTGTTTCCACAAAGTACACCTCTACAAACACACACTCATGGACGTACTCACGTTTGTCTGTGTAAATAAACACATGCACACACAGTACATATACAAAATCATATATGTGAACACATGGATGTGTGTATATGTGTGTCTTACAAAGAAGGTTATGTCATAGGTGCTGTTCTTTAGATTTCTTGGATATCTTTCCAAGTGCATATATTTATATTTCTGTAATTATTTTATTAGACATATAAAAATTTTCTAACTTCATGATAATTTATTTTGCCATTTTCCTGTTGAGAGAGATTTTTTTCAGCATTTCTGCTGTTAATACATATTGTAACAATATACTCCCTCGCACATATCTTTATGAACTCCTGGGGCCATGGAGTCATGGTCACACAGATCTTTACGGCATTCTCTTTCTTAATTATCCTCCAATATTCAATTTTGTACATTTAAGTGAAAAATAGTGTGCTCCCTACTTCTTTGGAAATCTTTGAAAAAAAATATTACCCATCTGATTAGTTTCCTGGGGTTGCCTTCACAAATTACCACAAACTTCCTGACTTCAACAAGTTCTTCACAGTTCTGAAAGCCTGAAGTCTGAAGTCGAAACTTGAACAGGGTTTATTTCTTCCAGAGAGAGGTTCTAAAGGCTAGTCTGTTCCATCCCTTGCTCCTAGTGGCTGTGGGCCACCCTGGGCATTTCTTGGCTTGGAGCTGCGTTGCTTCAGTCTCTGCCCCACTTCACGCGGCTTTTTTCACGTGGTTGCATCTCTGTGTCTTCACTTTTTCTAATTTTGTAAGGACACCTGTCATTGGATTCAGTCTGGGCTGTAAATCCAGGATGAGCTCAACTCCAGATTCTCAATTATATGTGCAGAGATCGTATTCCCAAATAAGGTCACATTCACAGGCAACAGGGCTTAAAACTTGAACACAACTTTTGAGGAACACAATTCGATTTACTACACAAGCACGTCTTTTTATCATTGCCACTGTCAGTTTATTTTGTCTTTCTTTACAATTATTAAATGCCAGATTCTTTTCATGTTTTTTGTACATTTATGTCATTCTTATGCGAATTGCTCATGTTTGTAGGTATGTATGTACGTATTATAAGGATTTTATTTATTTATTTGACACAGAGAGAGAGATTACAAGTAGGCAGAGAGGCAGGCAGAGAGACAAGGAGAGGAGGAAGCAGGCTCCCCGCTGAGCAGAGAGCCCGATGTGGGCCTTGATCCCAAGACGCTGAGATCATGACCTGAGCCGAAGGCAGAGGCTTTAACCCACCGAGCCACCCAGGTGCCCTTATATTTACTCTTCTGACTGACATCTGAAATTTCTTTCAAAATCATCAAAATATGGAATTCTGATTTAAATAGAGTTAAATATACATATTATTTCAATGGAGAGAATTAATCCCATCCTGGAGGATAGTATAATTCCCCAAATCTTAAAATCTTATTTAAAATCTTTAAGTAACATTTTATAGATTGCATAACATTGGTCTTACATAGATTTATTTAAATGTGTATCTTCATATTTTATAATTTTTGTTTAGATTTTAGTTTGTTTTGCTTTATATTTTAGATCTGGGATTTGATTTGTTTCCCAATATATGGTCTGATTTGCCAACATAAATATAAATAAAATAATGTGAATTTGTTAATTTTCCTCCTATCCAGTTACTTGATTGAATTTTTTAAATTTTTTTGTTTAAATATAAGGTGATGACAATAATTATGATGGCTAAAATGGTTAATAGCCTTATTATTAATTAATAACTGATTAAGTATCAGACATTTTGCTAATCACCTTACAAGGTTATTTGATTGAATCCTCATAATACTCCTTAGTGAGAGAGATCAAAGTCTTCTTCCCATGTGACAACTTGAAACTTACAAAGTTTAAGGAATTACCCAAATCTTCAAGGTGATAACTGTCTGTCCCAGAATCAGAACTAGAGTCTGCCTCTGACTTCTAAGGTTATATGGCTATACACAAGGTTATAATGCTGTCTCTTTAACTAGAAACTCAAAGCCAATGCTTACTAACACTGGTGTAGTGGTGATAGCTAGCATTCCTATTTGATCTTGAAATTTAATGGCAAATAGTAATATACTTAAGGTGACATTTGCTGTCAAACATATATTCTTTCTCAATTTTTAAAGGGAATTTTGTTTTATTTCTATTTTATTCAATATTTTTTAAAAGGTAACAGAAATAGAAAGCTTTTAACTTATTTCGCTATTGACACAATCATAGACTAAAAAAAAAAAAACATTAGAAATACCAGGTGATTTCCTAGAGTTTACCACCTTGCATTTTTGAAATAAACTCCCACTTGTTATATTATATTAATATTTCCCTGAATGCTGTTTGTGTTTTCATCATACTTTTCTTCATTTATGGTTTCAGAATAACTCTTTCATTGTTTAACTTTTCAGTACCATCTTTGTCACATATTGGTATGGGGTTACACAAGTTTAGTAAGACATCCAAATTTCTCTAGGCTCTGAAATAATTTTATCACATCCATATTTCTAGTCTCAAAAGGTTTGATAAAATTTACCTGTAGATTCATTTTGGTTGGTATATATTTTAGAATTCGACCTCAAAAAGTCTTCATAATTTTTGTATAAAAATTTATCTTTTCATGTTTTTATCTCTGATCTTATTTTGGAGGGTCTGTTCCATATCTAGCTTCTAGTGGCTGTGGGCGATTCTTGGCGTTTCTTGGCTTGGAGCTCTGCCCCAACCTCACGTGGCTTTTTCCCCTGAATCTCTGTGTCTTCTCTTTTTCTAATTTTATAAAGATGCCTATCATTGGATTCAGTGTGGGCCCTAAATCCAGCTAGTTTTTAATTCCAATTTAAATAAATTCACCAATTTTAGTATAAAATGCTCAATTCTGGAATGTCTACCTTATAGTTTAATTCTAAGAAAATCATGAAGAATAAGGATATTCACAGATACTCTATTAAAAACCACTTTTTTAGGTATTCGAATGCTTTCTTCCCTGTTTTTATATTGATTACTTTTGACAATCTTGCATCAAATGGCTCAAGACCCACGCAGTAATAAAAGACAATATATGGATCCCTATAATCTTTTTCTTTTGTCTCCACAGAAGTATTTGTTTTCTAGTAGGGAAAAAAAAAAAAACCCACACAATATTTGGATGTCTTCCTCCAAAGAACTACTTAAATATATCCACCTCCAAAACTGCACCCAAATTGTAAATGTTAAGAAAGATTTCCATACAGAAATAAATGCCACCCCATTTTCCATCTTTCCCTTCAGCTTTATTTCCTACTGAACTGAAAAGTCCTTCAGGAAAATGTTCATTTTCTCTAACTTTGTCAAGATCACATTGGGAGAGGAGAACAAAATGATGTGAACGGGAAAGAAAAACTCGCCAGTACATCAGGAAAATAAAAGTGTGCAGGGCTCGAGTACTCCTTGGCAACCTCTATTGCAACTCTGTAATTTCACTGATGTGGAAATGAAGTCTGGAAGAGGTTGGAAAGCTTTCCTGAAGTTACATTGTTTCAGTACGATTACTAAAGCCAGAGCCAAGAATTTCCTTCTGATAGAGAAGAACCTGGCATAGAAAAAAGGACACACAGGTTTTTCATCCGTGGGGCTGGTGTCTATTTTGATACCACCCATACTAACCCAAAGACAGACATACCTGCCATTAAATTCCATCTCTTCATATATTAGTAGTGAAACCTTAGTAAAAACACTTAACTTCTAAGCCTGAGTTTTCTCCAAAAATAAGTAGGATGTGCTCTGTTACCACACGGGAACAATGTTCTAAGGAACACAGTAAGCTGCAGGTACAAAGAGTCTAGCACTGTGTCCATCACCTAAATACTCTCCCAAAATATTCATTTCCTTGCCTCTGTCCTGAATGAATTGGTTCATACTGACTTTCCAGGGGCTGAATTAATTATAGGAACAATGCCTGTGTGCCAGTGTTGGAATCCAAGGCACCACTGGTTGGGACAGCTGAAACTCTGGAATAATGACAATATAATCTTGTAAAGTGAGCTGACCGGGATGAGGGTAGCATTAGAAAGCTAGAGGATTCTATTCTCCTTATTAACCAATTTCTAAGACACACTTCAGTTTTCCTCCTCAGGCATGGAGCTCAAAGATAACTTTCCATTTTTCATAACTCCCAGAAAAGCCTAGGGGTACCAGTGGGAACCATCAAAAAGAATTAAATTGTTATGTTACCCAGGGTTAGAAAAAAATGAAGGAAAAAGTATATAAAAAAGTCTATTTCATGCAACCCTGCCATAGCATCATTTTCAAACAATCACTTAAGGCCTCATTAGCACGACCTGGGAATAGATTCTGGCACTGCCTGAGCCTAACCCTCAGGTTAGACATCCATTGATTTCAGCTTCCATTGCTCTGTGAAACACATCTGGGTTCTTAATTAATAATTCGCTAGTTGGAGACAAATTTGCCATTTCTTGAACATGCCTGATTGAAAGCACAGACATAATGCTCATAAAATGTTGGGGGAAAAAGTAATTGAAAGTAAGATTATAAATTACTCTTGGCTTTAGGCTTCCCTGAAGCTATGGAAAGCAAAAAGCAATTATTTATCTTTGGAGATGGAATTAGCCTTTTTTTTTCCTTCTCCTTCCTGTTATCTAATCAATGCTTGTTACTTTCCCCTGCCTGGTTCTCTCGTTGGTTAGGAAAGTTAAAAGGAAATCCCGGTTTGCTCAGGCACTCAATCTGTTCCACATTTCTTCATTTCTTTCTTTGTAAAAATTCTTCTAAAACTGACTGTTGTTTAGCACACTAGTGCTTGAACATGTCAGGCAAAACAGTTTAATACCTACAATTAGTGACCTCTTTTTCAATCTCCATCATAAATGAGATTTGATTTATTAATGCTCCTGTTCTATTAAATGACTGATGAATAAGAGCATCTGCATTAAGCATTTTACAAGACACACTGAAAATCCAGCGAGGTCTATAGAGGCAATTTCACTTAAACACACAGACAGTTGGCACTGCATATTTTGCACTGATGTTTTAGGTTTTAATTCTGTCGCGTGGACATACATTTGCGTTGTGGGCCTGATCCTGTCCAAACTAAGGATGGTCGAGCAGAAAGAGTGCTCTCTGCAGGTAGGCACTTCTTAAAAGGAAGACTAATTAGTACAGTATCGTTAGTATTTGTCAGAGTTTGGCAGGAAACAGAATCGACTCCAGATGGCTCAAACAGAAGGAAATTTTATAGGGGACTTCAGTGAAGGGACTATTTTTAGAAGTGAGGTCAGAGTTCAGGAAACAAAGGGTGGAGAGACACCAAGAGACCAACAAAAGGTGGAAGCTGTTAACCAGCATTAGGGCTTAAGGGATAGGGAAGAAAACCTTGTATTTAGAGTTGTGGAAACTAGGCCCTTAGGGAAAGAGCCACGAGTAATAACTATCACTGTAGAAAATAGAGCTCCTTCCAGAGAAGTGGGACTGAGGCAGGGAGGAATTTGGAAAGAGGAAAGATCTACACTGACTTCTCTCTCTTCTAATCTCCTGCTGGTGGATTTCACTGTTCAAACCCAACAAGGACCTAGAAGGTGATGTATTCCATGGAAGTCAATCCCCCACCCCACCACTAACAACACTGACACATGGCAGGCTGGGGAGAGTGGAGATTGGATGTAACAGGGAAAAACAATGGCTAATCAGGTCATTGATCAACAAGAAACAATACAATTCCCCCTGAAAGGAATGGAAAGGGTGAGGAGCAGAAAGACAGGGGAGGGCAGGTATTTGGATGGATTTCTATTTTTCTGATTTTTAAAGATAAGAATGCAAGACAACATTTAGTTACAGTTAAGAACATACACCCACTGCTTCAAACTCTCCAGTCAACCCAACTCACATAGCTAATCATCCCATCTACTAGGGCCTTCACTGGTCCATTCTGTTCTGGAGATCTTTCTGTGCCCCTGGGCCTTTGAACCACTCATCTCCTCCTTACACTGTTCCTTCTCTTTATACCATTTCCAGCAGCACCTACTGCTAAGTGGCACCAAAAGCCTCACTCTTTTTTTTTTTTTTTAAGATTTTTTTATTTATTTGACAGAGAGAGATCACAAGTAGGCAGAGAGGCAGGCAGAGAGAGGAGGAAGCAGGCTCCCTGCGGAGCAGAGAGCCCGATGCGGGCCTCGATCCCAGGACCCTGAGATCATGACCTGAGCTGAAGGCAGAGGCTTTAACCCACTGAGCCACCCAGGCGCCCCAAAAGCCTCACTCTTGCTTTCTGGTACAGGCAAGGCTGTTTCCTCCAGATCTACTTCTTCTAAGCTATTCTCTAATTTAATTTAGTTACTTCTGTCATTAAGCAGTATAGTGTAATGTTGAGGAGAGTGGACAAAGAAGTCCGATGTAGATGTTCTCTATCAAGGTACCTACAGTGTCTGTAGTCATCTAATCCTTCTGAGACATTTATCTATTAGTAAGGATAATCCCTCTCTGAAAAGGTTGCTGAATAGTCTAAACATGACAATTTTGAGATAATGTACCAAATTCCTAGCATGGGACCTGGCACAGAGGAAGCCCTCAATAACTAGTAGTTATTGTCACTCACCAGCCTGTGCATGTGGTGTGTCTTCTCTGCTGGGGCCAAACATTTCTCTCTTCTAATCAAGTCATCCCCTGAAGAGTGGAATGCAGGAGAGGGAGGCTCACTGCCTTAACTGTGGCCTGGTCAAAATGTTCTGTTCCTTTTTTTTTTTTTTTTAATAAAGGCAGATGGAGGTATTAGAAGTACGCTGTTAGTATTTTATTATATCTCTACTCAGGAAACCAGCTTAAAGCTTAAAACAAACTCACTTTTCTTCATTCTCCATTAACCTTTGACAAATTGCAAACCCCGCAGTTTCTATAGGCGTGAATGTGGCCAGTCAGGCCATTACCCAGGCCTGTTAAAATACGGCCTTACAGGCGGCTTCCTGTGTGCACTCACCTCCGCCAGAAATTCTTTTGATAGAACTTATCATGCATTATTTATGTTTCTCTGAACCTCTAATGCAAATTTATGGAATATAATGGAAACATCCTGTACATCACAGTGTTCCCCTATCATTCTATGTCTGCCACAAGAGACTTACAAAATTACTTCTGTGGACTAATCCTGTATAAACTATTACAGCTCAGCTGTAATTCCTGGGAACATCTCAATTCTTCGGTTTTCCTTCGTTGTGCAGATTGTATTTCTTTTTTCACTGTCCAAAGTATTTATTGCCCATCTCATCACAGCATACACATAAGAACATATCTCCCTTGGAGCAGAAGAGTGTGGTGCATTACCAGTTTCCTTTCATTTGGTGAAGGCTACTGGGGGAGGGAGAGAGTCAAGAAATTTTGTCCACATGCTTTGTAGATCTGTAAATTCCCTTGGCACTTTATATGGGTTGGGAACCTTGTCAGTCTAACCACTATAACCATGTGACATGAACGAAGCATTGGGGAAAAACTGGATTGTAAGTGTATCCAACCCAACCATCTTAGAATTTTGATTTACCGATATCAAGAACATTCAACCCAGTTTAAGGCTTATCTCAATTTCTAAACTTGAGGTTGAGGAAAGGATTTAGGTAAGAGATAATCTAAGTAACACTTCATTTATCGATTTGTTTTCAGCGTATTTTATCAGTTGACCACCAGTCTGGCCTTCATTAAGACCAGCAAACAGCATTGCATTTGTCAGAAACAGGAAGTATTTTATACATTAAGAACAAAGGTAGGGAGTCAAAGGGACCCACGAGGAATAATTTGTTGGTTCTTCACCAAGATAGAAGTCATTTTGTACAATCAGGCAATCTGTTACATCTGAACAGAACATGTGAATTATTGATGGTCCTATTCATCATTTCATTTCTTTGTGGCAGCCAAGTAGGTCTTCCTTGTTACGTGATTTTGTTGGTTTTAAAATTAAATGCATTTCTCTCACTGAGGACACATAAGAGCAAATAGGAAGTTAATATGTTTTCTAAAGTCTACAGCAAGGCACCATATGTTGCAGGCAAAAGTCAAGAAAGGAAATCTTACAAAGAATAGCCATTTATAGGCCCAACTGAAAAGATTCTTCATGATCAAACTCCATATGGCATGAAAGATAAAGTTCTGTTTTATTTTTTTTTTCCTTCCACACATTTCAGGGATTTCTTTATTCTCTTTACCTTTCTCTTTTTACAAAATGTAACTTTATTGTCCTCTGTTTATCTCTTCAGTCTTCTCAAATATTATTTGTCCTAAGGGTAAATTGGAATGCCTGGGAAATTAGCTGAGGTGCCTTCCACCCCTCACGGGCTCATTTCTGGTCCTTGGGTAGCTTTTCTTCTGTCTATACAAACTCTCATGTTTTCTTGTGTCCTTTGTCTGCTCATGACTGCTTGGGGGATAACAAAAAATAAGACTGGAGTCCATTTGTTCTAACGATAACTATACAAGGTACATCACAATTCCTCACGGGCTTCTAATACCAACCTTATGATAAATACAACAAAATGCTATCATTTTGATTTTCAAATAGGGAAATCGAGGTTATTTTTTCAAAACCAGAAAAAAAAATCCTTTTCCCCCCACCCTCTCCCTCCCTCCCTCTCTCTCTTTCTCAGTTAAAGCTGACAGCTCTTGATCCAATCTTGACCTAAAGTCATTAAATGCTAACTGGAGACATAGCAAAGACCAGCTTTTAATGCTTAGTGTTGAAATTACTGGTGGAGAGATTGGGGCGGCGGGGGGCGGGGGGAGGTCACATTCTGGTTTAAGAATTCTTTTAATTTCCTCTTCTTTTCAAAATTCTATCTCTAACCTAATTCACCAAGATATAATGGTGAAAATCACATTTAAAATAGTTTGGATTTTAGTCAGAATGCTTCTTCTAGACTTTTGTTTATTTAATCTTTGAAATGATCTGTCATTCCAACTCACCTCAACAGGTACTCCTAGGACACATATTAGATGCTGGGTCTTGTGTTAACCAACAAGAACAGTAAAGGTGATTAAAGAATGACTTGTCCTAGAGATGTCAGTTTGATGATGATAAACAGAGTGAATAACCCTTGAATTGGATTGTTAAGACTGAGGAGGGCTTCACTGGTGAATGTGGAGGGGATGATGATTTTCAAGCAGAAGGAGGACATATCAGGCAAAGGATGAGGTTTGTTCAAAATATATGAAGAAGAAAACAGTAAGACAGCTTTAAAGAATTGAATCAACTAATTCTGTATAGCAGGAGTGTAAAGTCCAGATTAGAAATGGCTACAGAAATGACCAGTTTTCACAACGTGCTTGGTTGGCCTTGCCAGTCGTGGGGTGACTAGATTTAGGGGACCCTTGGTGAATGGACTGAATTAGGTGGAGGGTGGGGCAAGAAGAAAGTAAAGCCAGACAACAAAATAAAAGACACTGATGTCCTGAAAGGGGAGGTCGTCAATTTACACATCTTGTTTTCATGGCGGGAACATATTGCTCTTCTTCCTTTGTCAACTCAAACTCATCTTTTCTCAACTAATTTTATCCCAAGGTGGGCAGTTCATCTGAAATTCTCTAGAACATTTTAATAGTCAGTGTTCAATAGCTTGTCCTGCAAAACAATTAAGTCCAAAATCTTAGGGGTTCTCAACAACAGATACTTGTTTCTCACTTCCACATTGGCAGGTTGTTCTGCTCCATGTTGACCTCCAGGTTGGGTCTGCTGAACAGGTCTTCATTCTGAAGGTGCAGCTTTGATCTGAAAGAGCACATTCTCATGGCAGAGGGATGAGTGAGATATGCAGGTGTCCATTTGGATGTGGCATATACCACATCTGCTCACATCACATTGGACATCATATGTGACCAAACCCAACAACAGGGTGTGGATGTGTAATTATTTTATGGTGAAGGTGAAAGTAGCTGTCCTTTACTGAGCCCTTCTGTCTGCTGTCACTCTGCAGTATGCTTTACTTATTTTACACTTAGTACTCTGAGAAAATGATTATTTAATATTATTTTACAAATGAAAAAAACTGAGGGCCTAGAAAAGCCCAAGACCACAGAGCTAATAACTGGGAAATTTACTAATTTGATCTTTCACTCATTCACTCACTCACTCATTCATCTGCTAAGTGCTATGAATAATTTTAGGCCTTAGGAATGCTACAGTGAAAAATACACATAACCCTTAGTTCTCATGGGCCCTTTACATTAGTAAAAGAAGAGAGACTGTAAATTAATTTAAAAAGAAAAAGTCAAATGATTATAAGTACCATGCAGCAAATTAAAATAGGTTAATATTCTTGACAATGGCTGTGACAAAGGAATATTAGGAATCACATTGAGGTCTCTTTCATGCCATAGTCCACATTGTTTTCAGTATCATGCAGCCAAGTCTACTTTGTAACATCTCCTATGTTACTTTTCAGAAATGTTATTTTTATTTATTATTTTTATTTTATTTTTATTTTATTTTTAGTCGAGAGAGAGAGTGAGAAAGAGCATGAGAGAGGAGAAAGTCAGAGGGAAAAGCAGACTCCCCGTGTTGCTGGGAGCCCAACGCGGGACTCGATCCCAGGACTCAGGTCCGGGATCGTGACCTGAGCTGAAGGCAGTTGCTTAACCAACTGAGCCACCCAGAGGCCCTATTAATTATTATTATTTGATATTTCTAGTCTTCATGTTTTGTTTCCCCAACTGGTTGCCATCAAAATACAGAAATATCTCATTTGATTTCGGTATTTGTTATACATTAGTCCCCCTTATTCTCAGTTTTGCTTTCCGTGCTTTCAGTGAGTCATGGCCAATCACAGGCCAGAAGCAGATGCATCGTCAGAAGGTCGAGAGCAGCCGAATACTGTGTCACAATGCCTGCGTCATTCCCTTCCCTTCATCTCTGATCACACAGGCATTTTATCATCTCACATCATCACAAGAAGACAGGTGAGTTCAGTACAATAAGATATTTTGAGAGAGAAAGATCACATTCACATAAATTTTATTAAAGTATATTGTTGTAATTTCATCAGTTAATTGTTCATCTCTTACTGTGCCTAATTTATCAACTAAACATTATCAGAGGTCTGTATGTATAGGGAAAAACATAGTATACTTGGGGTCGATATTAATATGCAGTTTGAGGCATCCACCGGGGGGTCTTGGAATGTAACCCTCACAGATAAGGGAGGAGTCCTATAGTCCCCTTTGTTTAATATATTGCATTCTCCTAATATGTTATAAGGAAATTTCCTAGGCAGTCCTTAAATAAGGCCATCATCTCATAAATAATTCAGATATTAAGATAACAACTTGCTTTCATTCGCTGACAAGTTAATGTATTAACTGTGACAATGAGGCAAAAAAGTTTTCATGATTTAGTACGTGCTTCTCTACGTCTAAAATTCTGATCTTGCTTCTTTGAAGAGAAAGCATCTTTCAAAATGAGCAGATACAATAGGTGTTCTTAATTAATTTTACAATTTTTAAACTTTTATTAAAATATGTGAATGGGCCAAGTTCTCATCTGCGTGATAGAGAAATTGTGCAAATATAAGGAAGAAGTAGCTCTTCCTTTTTGCTTCTCTAGTTACCTCTTTATAAAACTGGAAAAAAGGATAGACTAGGCCAACTGCAGTGTGACAGAGGGAAAAGATTTACTTTTTGAGTTTGAAGACATAGTTTCTGACCAAGAATTCCATTTCTGATGTTGTCTATTTATAGGGTGGAGGATAAATTACTTAATCTCCCTGAATCTCTGTTTATAAAATAGCACTAAAAATGGCTAGACATTCAGAGTTTAAAGGGCTGCTGAGTTAAGAGGATTTAAAAGAGGAACATATATATAAAATCTCATGAGATAATTGTAGGAATAGCAGCAGCAAGAATAGTAACAATAGTAATCCAAGCTAATATAAAACTAACACATGTATACATGCCAGACAGCTAAATCTTTATCAGGTATTATAAAGATACCTGGTATGTTTATGAGAGTTGAAATAATGCAAACACACGATTAAATGTGCAAAAACCAAGATCACGGTATATACCATATGCATTCTGATACCTTAACTTTTTTAAAAATAGTAAGAATGAATATTGAAGCTTCTTAAAGTTGGTCTAAATTTTTTATAAATAAAACTTAGATTTAGAACAGAAATAATATATTAAATCCATAGACAAATAATTCAATGCGAACTGATTTATTTTATATTTTGTAGGCCTGCAATTATTTGAATATATTGCCAATTCTTATTATGTGATTAACTTTTGTGTATGTTTTTAACTTTTTATTATTTTTTTTCTTTCTGGCTACTACACTTAACTTCTCTCATCCTTCCTCCATAAAATAAAGAGACATGCAGACTATATATATATATATATATACATATATATATATACACACACACATATACACACATATATAACATAATAAATACTTATAGCTAAATAAAAATATATGGTATATATTATATATTATAGTATATATATGTATTATAACTAGTATCACTAGTGTGTATATAGTATCTATATAATGTACTAGTATCACTGCTGTGAGGCTCCATCAGAGTACCTATCTGGAGAAAGAATGAAGACAAACTTTGCCCCACTCACCACAGGAAAGAGTCGATAAGTATGGACATGAATATGTTTCTCGGGGACCATACATCACACCTAAGTCACATAAAGAAATATTTTTTTCGAAGGCGAACTTTTCTTTTCCTCACAGCCCAAGTAAAACCCTTCCTCATGGAGGGTGTGCCCACAGCCTGGATTGAGAATTGCTGTCAGAGTAAGTACTGCCACTGATGTATACCCAGTTAAAAGGCTATATTCTAGATGTTGGCCAAGGGTTCTGTGGTGTAGACAGTAGGGAGCTTCATGGAGGAGAAAGGATCGCCACGGATGTTCATTTACTCATTGTTTTATCTAAAATTTGCATTTAAACGGGTATCGTATTTTGAGTTGTTAAATCTGGCTACCCAAGGATTAAGAGAAAGGAGACATATATTATCATACTAGGCTTAGCTAATAGATAAAGAAGCTACGTCCTATTACCAAGCACAACGGAAAGGGTCTGTTTATGTCATTACAGAGGCTCATGTGTGTCACGAGTTCCTCCCTTTACTGCACTGAGCAGTCCTCTCTTGGGTTACTCTTGCTACATCACTATAACCCATCTCACCCCATTAAAAGTAGCACAGACATTTCCAAAGCAATGGGAGAAGTAGACCTATAACTAAGACTTTTATCCTTCATTCAGAAATGCATACTTACTCATTCCCTCAGAACTCATTTAGTAAATCACAGCAGACATTAATATTTCCTTATTTTCTCATTTCTATTCCTGCTGTCTGCTGGGCATATGGCAAATATGTGTTAAATGAATGAGTGATTGAACAATATGCCTTTAGCTTATCAACTAGAAAGTGATAAAAGCAAAGCATTGGAAAGCAAAGGGAACATAGATGATCACCATATCTCTGTTCAGTTGCAATATAACTCACCATAGTTACTTTTAACAATTTAAGATTCCTGTGACCAATAAAAGTATAATTTTTTCTCAGGAGAGTTTACTAGTCCAGAATGGACTCAACACCAAAAAACCTGGTGTAATGTAATAGTCAATGTAACATGAAGCATATCCTCAGTCTTGAATCTCAAACCATTTGGGTAACATTAACTCAAAGTTTGGTTTTTACAAAAATCCTCCTTTCCCTTAAAAGTCAAACCCATTTCCTTGAATTTTCACCTTGTTGTGGGACACTCTCCCAAAAAAGATGGATCGCCTCTCCTTTTCAAGAGCGTTCTATGTCCTGCACACCAGGTCAAACCATCCTGGATAGAACACTTGTCCAGGAAGGTTACATTAATCTCACATACATGGAGCCTCCCCTTTCGGTACCTGCGGTCACTCTCATCAGTGAAAAGTGAACCACTCAATTGACCAGCTGTTTTTCCAGGTCATCTTCTCCCTACTAACTGCTATCCCTTCCTCACATTACTGAAGTCCATTCTGCTCAATAGCCAGATATAGTCAAGACACCTCATTAAAGAAAATCCATCACTACTTGACTGGTCTAGGTGCCACACTGTGATTTTATTCCTACTCCCATTTCTGCAGCTAAACTTTTCATTAAACTTATAAAGCTTTGATATCTCTATTATTTTCCCATACTACCTGCTGTCTTAAATTTATTGGCCAATAAATCTATAAGTAGTAGTCTTATCTTGATGCATGGACTGTCTTCATGAACTATTTCCATTATTACTAGTAGAATTTATCAACAAATTGTCCCATGATTCACATCGTATATTATAATTAATTAGCTAGATGTATTCTCTTCAAATATAATATTAATCTTTTAAAAAAACACTACAATATAATGATAATTATCTTGCTCGATGGATAAAATCAGAGAATACTTAGAAAAGTGCTTGTAAAACCTTTCTCTATGCAAAATAAAATAAAATGTACAAATCATACCCCACAGAATTTGAGGTTCAAAATGTTAATAATATTGTAATTAAATGGTACTTAGGAAAAAGTTACAAAATACTTTAAAATAAAAGGAACACTTGTCACTAGGTAACTTTGTTCAGTGACAATACAGCTCACCACATTAAATTCTATACGTTGTATGCATGCCTAAAAGTGCAAAGTTAATAAGTACTATATTTAACATATACATTTGAGCTGAAAACAGATCTAGCTCTGCATAGAACTGCAAAACAAACAATGGTTTTTTTGGTACTCACTATAAGAATGTCAATTGCTTTTATTTCTTGGTATATTTTAGCAACAGTAACTTTACAGTTTCTAATAGTAATGCTATGAGTATTTTTGAAGATGGCGGATTGGTCAGGTAAAGAAACAGTATATTTTAAAAAGTTTTCCAATTCGAATGCATGAACTTATTTACTTCAAGAAATCCATTTGTTAGAGCTGACTCACACTTTCCCAGACATTTTTAAAAGATGATTATTTCAAACTGAAATCCATAAGCTGACTGACTTTTAACTGTTCTTTGATCCCCTTTAGTCATAGGTACTGGGCATTACACACAATACGCACTTAATTATTGATTGAATTGATAACACGAAGACTGTGTTCTTAGCTTCATCACAGATTGTGGTGGCACTTAGGACTCTGAATCATATCTCTTTGCTTTAGTTTGCTCGCGCTGTCATAACAAAACAACACAGAATAGCTTGTCTCATAGTCTAGGGGTTGGATCTTCTGATGGCTGTGAAGGAAAGTCTGTTCCAGGTCTCTCTCCTTGGCTCACAGGTGGTCACCTTCTCCCCGTTTCTTTTCATATCATATTCCCTATATGATTGTCTATTTCTGAGTTTCCACTTTTATAAGGACACTAGCCCTGATAGATTAGGGCCTACCCTAATGACCTCTCTAATGTCTCTGTCTTCAAATATGTTAACATCTTGAGGCACTAGGGGTTAGAATTTCAACTTATGAATTTTAGGAGGATACAACTGAATCCATAACAACCTGACTTGACTTCCCCCCAAATTCATGTCCTTTTCACGTGCAAAGTATATTCATTTTGTTCTAAAATTCCCCAAAGTCTTAACCCATTCCATTATCAGCTCCAAGTCCAAAATCTCATCCAGACACCATCTAATTCAGTTATGGGTGAGACTTAGGGTATGATTCATTCTGAGGAAAAATTCTTCTCTATCTATAAGCCTGTAAGAACAGACAAGTTATACACTTCCAAAATATAAGGTGGAATAGGCATAGGACGGACTTCCTATTCCAAAAGAGAGAACTAGAAGGAAAAATGGGGTCATGGACCCTAAGCAATTCTGAAATTTGGCAGGACAAATTCCATTCGATTTTAAACCTTAAAAATAATGTTTTTGGGGACACCTGGGTGTCTCAGTGGGTTAAAGCCTCTGCCTTCGGCTCAGGTCATGATCTCAGGGTCCTGGGATTGAGTCCCATATTGGGCTCTCTGCTCAGCAGGGAGCCTGTTTCCCTCTCTCTCTCTCTGCCTGCTTCTTTGCCTACTTGTGTGCTCTCTCCCTTTCTCTTTGTCAAATAAATAAATAAAATCTTTTAAAAAATTGAGAGGATTGCAGTTTTTAAGCTAGCAGTTCTCAATTTAAAAAAAAGGTTTTTGGATGGATGCTCTGTTCTTTGGGCCCATTGGGATGGCAGACCCACTTCTTCAGTGGCAGGTCCACCCTCTGAAACCACAAAACTCTCTGCCTTCCAGAACCCAGAAAATAGGCCTGCTCCCTGGGCCTGTACCCTCTCGTTCCACACTGGCAGGGGCAACCTTGACAGCTTCCTCACTGTGGCTTTGCCCTCAAAGCCATTTTTCCTTCATTATATGCCATATCTATCCCTTTGAATCCAGGCTGATAATGTTTCTGCTGATACAACTTTCTAAAAGTCCTAGTTGGCCTTATGTGCAATTCATGTGAGTCCAAACCATCAGAGAAAAAAAATGAATGCTCCACAGATATTTTATGGATAAATGCATCTCTATTCCTGGCTTCTCTGAGATGGCTGATTGGATCCGTGAGTCACACACCTAATCTCTTTAGCAAAGAGTTGTCCAGCCACACACTTGGCCCTGTGTCCAGAACACCCTATCTGGATAGGCTGAGAATCTTCCAAATCATTAAGTGCTGATTCCCCTTCACTTCAGAATCCCTTTGCCAGTCTCTCTGTGCTCTGATGTTACACACTAGAGTTACACAGCAAGAAGAAACCAGGCTGTGTGTTTAATATTTGCTTAGAAATCTCTTTAGCTAAATACCCAAGTTCAATATTTATAAGCTCTACTTTCCACCAAGCACTAGAACACAATTGGGCCAAATTGTCTGCCAGTGTTCTTTCTTATAAGCTTTCAAATTTGTGCTTAATGTATTTCAATATTTTCTTTCCCCTCAAGGCTTTGTGAGGTCAATGGACTCTTCTATTATGAGAGGCTAGGGATATGAGTCTCAAAAGAGAAACTTCTCAGGCTGCTGCAGGGGCGGGGAAGAAGGAGTCCATTGTCAAATTCCCAAACAGATTTACAGGGCATGGGGTGTCCCATGCCTAGTCTTAGCCAGCCAAACTCAGTCTTAAGGCACAAAGGAATTGACAAGAATGTGTTCAGCTCAGCCCAGCTCACTTCAAGCCAGAGCATCCTAGGAATGTAGTCACCACCTTTTCCTATATAACCCCTAATCTGAGTACACAATCAAATCAAGCAAATCAAACAATCAAGATTGTTTTCCATAGGGCACAGTGGATGTGCCTCTCTGTGCAAGCTGCATGGTATGGCCCAGGTTTCTCTGAATTCTTCAGCCCACCTGTCAAACTGCCTTCTTAGGGAGAAACCCCACAGCAAGGACCCCCACAGTGAGTCCTTTAATTTCTGCTCAATAGAGCACTAACATCTCCTGATTTTCTGAAATTGCTGCTTTATGTGCAGTGCAGTTTCTTAAGAAGAACACCTGGGAACTGTATTCTGTGTTCTGTGTTCACCTGGGATCACACCTGGTCCTTATTCCTGTCCTTAAATCTTTAGATGACATTTTTATCTGCATTAATCAAACATGGACAGGTTATGCATTAAGCCTTCTCCAGCAGTTGGTTTAAAAATAAAATTGGTGTATTAAAACAGCTCAGCATTCTGGTCTTCAGCTCAAAGAATACACTTTGTTGTATATTCAGAAATTTGCTTTCTAGCATATTGGAAAAATAGGGGTGTCTACATAAGTATCGAGTTAGGAGGTGGGGAAGTTGAGGATACAGGTGGCAAAGATGGCCGTTCTAAGTGTGTCTTCCACATCAGCCATCACTGTGTAATATCCCAACATCTGCTCTAAGCCTTCCAAGTCCTCCTATATGCTAAGGGGTGGGGAAAAGCTATTTGGAAAATGATAGGACAGGGAAGATAATAATACTTATACTAGATACATTAAACTTGAAGTAACATACTATGTGTTACACTTACACTATAAAAACTAAGAAAATATATGAATCATCTTTTTTCCATAACTAGGATCCCACCAAATAACTCTTTTTCCAAATATTTTTGTTCCTTTGTTTGCTTTTTACTTTACATCTAAAAGTATCATACCCCAGAAGTCTACGTGTAGAAAGAATTCATTGATCTGGAGTATATTTCTCTCTAGCTCTTCCTCATAATTCCTATAAATTAAATAAATATTAATTATCAGCATGTAAAACATTATCTTATCTTCTTTGAATAGGCTCTGTATGGTAGGGAACTGTTTTTGCTTATTACTTTATAAAATAGTAGGCTACACTGCAAGTAGTAAATTCACCTAATATGTATTTCCTGACAAGATAATATACGGCAAATATTATCTTAAGGAACAATGAGGATTCAAGATGTTTAAAGATTTCGACTTCAGCATCTATCCCAAATGTGAAATGGAAAGCTTATAGGGGAGACAAAATCTACCACAAATGTGACTGCCTGGAATGGACCCCCTCTAATCTGCAATGGTTTATACAAGGAAATGATTTCATTTAATCCACTGCCAGTCAGAATGAGGGGTAGGTTATATAGCCTTCCTGGAAAGGTAATACAAAGTCTTATCAGTTAAAGCCAATAATAAAGGCCTTGTACTTGCTTGCCCTTCTGCCTGGAGTGCTCCTCCCTAACGTCCGGCTCTTTCTGGGCATTCAGCCTCAACACAAATACCACTCCTTGAAAGAGATCCTGTCTGTGCATTTCTAGAAGCCTATGATGTTTGCTGCAGTATTGTTTCTGTAGCCAACCAAAACAAAAGGGGAAGAGAGAGTGAGAGAGAGACACCTAAAACATTCAGTAAGAGTTTGTTAGAAGAATTATGGCATAGCATGTGATGATAATATATCGTGCAATTACTATAATCATATTTTGGGAAAATACTAATAACTTACATAAAGGGTCATGATATACTGGTCATAAGAAAAGAATATACAGAAAGAAGAATACAAATGGAATATACAGTATGATCTTAATTTTAAAAATTTGACATTATACCTGTTTAAATATCTTTATAAAATATATTCATAAGCAAAGACAAAACATTGAAAAGTCACTTAAAAAATAACCATAGTTATTCTTTTAGTTCTCTGTATTTTAAAACAAAGTATCTATATGTACATTTAATACTTCTTGATTGGGAAAAAAAGGGCATGGGAGAAATATCAGTATTGGGGCTTTCTTGCTGTTAAAGGATCACATACTTCGATCTTAACAATACTTTTTTTTTTTTATAATCATTGCTTTTCAGTTAGCTATTCTGTTGTCACAGAGATGCCCTTCAGTTGCTGTGGTAACAAATGAATAATAACCCACACTTGTGTAGCACTTCACAGCTCACACATTCCTTTCTCATGCGGCACCTCATTTATGATCAACAAAAACTCAGAATAGGTTCTGAGGGAGGCAGACCTGCTATGCTCCCCAGTTTACAGATGAGAAATTAGAAATTAGAGACTCGAAGAGGATAAATAAGTGGCAAATAGTCATACCACTAATAACTTAAAGAGCTGGTAGAAAAATCCAAGCTCTCCCAGATTCTTAATACATTTCGAAGTAGGTTTCATCCATCTGTCTACGTGTCAATCTTTCTATTTAGTTATATATTTATTTATGTATTTTATTTAGTTATATATTTATACACATCAAATAAAAGCCTTAATAAAATATATAACATTATATAATATTATAGTATATAATAAAGTGGAGTTGGTCAGCTTTCATCAGAAGTGAGGTCCTATGGGATCATCCATTTCTTTGTCATTTCTAGGTTTTCTAAATCCTGACATATTTTGCAAGCCACTGCCCCTTCTTTGAGTGTGCGTACTTATTATCTCTCTCACAGAGACATAGAGATATCTTCATCACCTTCGTATTCAAATGCTGTTCTTCTAAACCAAATCAAGGTGTACATGTATGTTTGTGTGTGTGTGAGAGAGAGCTTTTCTTTGTTCTTACAAATGCCCAAGAAATGTGAACTCTCACTAGAGCTACAGCAATTGTCTCAAATATCTAATGATCCATAGAAATTTGGAAACAGTGGCCAGATGAAGCTCTCTAGTAGGGCTCCCCAATATAGCAGGTACTTCCCATATGTAGCTATTTAAATCTAAATTAATTTAGATAAATACAATTAAAAACGTACTACTTCCATCACATTAGCCACACTTCAAGAACACTCAACAGCCACATATACCTTGTAAATATCATGTTGGATAGCTCACATGAAGAATGTTAGTATGATTGCAAAAAATCCTTTTGAAAGGTACCAATTTCTAGCATCTAAAGCCAAGATTTAGGTTTTTTGTTTGTTTGTTTGTTTGTTTGTTTGTTTCTTAAGGAGGTTCCATGTCCCATATGGAACCCAATGTGGAGCTCAAACTCATGATCATGAGATCAAGACCTGAGCTGGATATTTAACCAACAGGCACCTCACTGAGATGTTAGATTTAAACAAGCTTGGTCAAATCCTAGTTCCTTAGTGGCTCCCTGAAGCCTCAGAATCTTTATCTGTAAAAGAAGGATGGATGATACCTATCATAGAGGGTTGTCATGGGGATTAAGCGAGATACATGCAGTGAATGCCACCAAGATGAACCTAATTAAAGTGTGGAGAAGAATGACTATCTTTCTCCATCGTGTTCCTCACCTATCCTGTGTCAGTTCTCCCTCTGTATTATAATTTGGACTGATATCTTGGCTCACATCATGCTGGCTACCAAAGATCAAAAAACAACAATTTTTCACAGTTATGATTTACTTTCACAATTTAAAATTTTGGTTAAGATTTTGACCTCATACCAATGCTCCAATTTCACATATAATTAAGTATTCTCCAGTGACAGGAACTGAGGCATAATCTTTCTTACTGGTGAAATGCACTTGAGGAAGAGTTTCTGTTTTTTGTTATTGTTTTTCCATCTTCAAGTACGTTCAGAGACAGAGTCAATAGAGGGGATTGTCTTAGAAGAAAATGAACACATATCACACATCCAGGTGTTATTATTGCCCTTATTTTTTTTTTTTGATCCATTATACTTCCATTACAAAAGACTTCCGAATCCAAGCTCTATTATAAGCTTTCAAAGCCACAGCAGAATTCAGTATGTCTCTTGTGAAACCCCTCCCTTTCCTCTCAGATCGTGCTTTCTGGCTCTTGCAAAATGCTCCTAAAATCTCTTGCCTTCAAATTATATGGTTGAGGGCGCCTGGGTGGCTCAGTGGGTTAAAGCCTCTGCTTTCGGCTCAGGTCATGATCTCAGGGTCCTGGGATCGAGGCCCTCATCGGGCTCCCTGCTCAGCGGGGAGCCTGCTTCCCCCCCTCTCTCTGTCTGCCTGCCTCTCTGCCTCCTTGTGATCTCTCTCCCTCTGTGAAATAAATTTAAAAAAAAAATCTTCAAATTATATGGTTGAGAAGCAAGATGCCAATGTCTACAGTCACATATATCCCCAAACTTCAGTGTACATATGTAAACTTCTCCCAAGAATTTTGTCACATTTGCTCTGGCCCCTTGACAGAATGAGGGTCGTAAGTTCCATAACTCCTTAAAGATTCAACTACTATCTGCCAAATCATTAGCTAGTACCCACCAAATCTTAGTACCCACCACTAGTACCAACCAAATCTCAGAACCCTGCTTCCCTGCCTGAAAGTAAGTTGGAATAATATTTTCTCTTCCTCCATGACCAGATATTGCGGAGAAAAATCACACACTTCTCTCACGGGGAAAATAATTCCCTATTCCCGGGTTCCTGGGTGGCTCAGTCTGTTAAGCCGCTGCCTTCGGCTCAGTCATGATCCCAGGGTCCTGGGATCGAGTCCTGCCTTGGGCTCCCTGCTCTGCGGAGAGCCTGCTTCTCCCTCTCCGTCTGCCTACTTGTGCACTCTACCTCTTACAAATAAATAAATAAAATCTTTAAAAGAAAATACAGTTTTCCCCTCACTTTTTACTTATAATTTTAAGTTTCTAAATTTCTCTTTTCAAGCCTGGTGGTAAGGAATAGAAGCTGATAATGTCTGGATAATTTTTACTGTCTTGGGAAGTACAGCATAGGTGTGTCTACAACCTCTCTGTTGCCTTTCGTCCTCAATTGGCAGGCCTTAGCCAAACTTCAGAGACAAAGAAAGGCGTACTATTATTATCTCCAAAATTGTCAGGCAATGTTTTGTTAGTAGAATCACTGGCAAAGAAATATCTGGTCTCAGAGGCACATATGGGATTATTACAATGATGTAAAATTTATACAGAATAGATGTAATTTCCCAAACGTGTGGCTGCGTGTTCAAAAAAGGAAGTGACAGTTCTGCTTCTGAAGCCTTTCCTGTTGCTTAAGACTGAATCAACTTTAAGAAAGATGAATGTCTGGAATGATAGTACCAAATATTATTGTCCTTCCAGTGATCTAAGAATCTTATTATGGAATCATGCAATGGAAGAGTCGCTGGTGCCCTAGCTATGTGACCTCACACAAATCTCTTACCTTCCCTTGGCTTCTGAGAAAATAGGTGCCTTGAACAATATCTTCTCTCTAACAAACTCATTCAAAGTACTGAGCATAATACATACGTAATTTGTTCAAATATAGGGGGTATTGTCAAAAGAAGAGTAAAAGGTCACAGGAAAATAACTTGTTTCATTTATGTGAAGTCTAATATTTCAGCCAGCATCCCATGAAATGCGACAGTTTTGTCCAGCTATGATAGATAGTCATTTAATAATTTCACATCAAATATGGCTATTTTCTTTGTTGTATAAATGGGAAACTCCTATTAATATTCATGGAATTATTAATAACAGACATTTTTAGGTGAGGAACACTGCCAGACACTGCACTCTTGTAATGCCAGTTGTTTCTTGTTGATCCTGCTAACCTATGTACTTACTTCAATAGGATTTCAATTTTTGAGTAGTATTACTAGCATTACTAACTTTTCTTTTTTTTTTTTTTTTTTTTTTTTTTTAAATTTTTTTTTTTTTTTTTTCACAGGGGGGGAGAGA
>LNAC01000011.1:6569058-6639079 GCA_002007465.1 Ailurus styani | reverse complement strand
TTTTTTTTTTTTTTTTAATAAAGGCAGATGGAGGTATTAGAAGTACGCTGTTAGTATTTTATTATATCTCTACTCAGGAAACCAGCTTAAAGCTTAAAACAAACTCACTTTTCTTCATTCTCCATTAACCTTTGACAAATTGCAAACCCCGCAGTTTCTATAGGCGTGAATGTGGCCAGTCAGGCCATTACCCAGGCCTGTTAAAATACGGCCTTACAGGCGGCTTCCTGTGTGCACTCACCTCCGCCAGAAATTCTTTTGATAGAACTTATCATGCATTATTTATGTTTCTCTGAACCTCTAATGCAAATTTATGGAATATAATGGAAACATCCTGTACATCACAGTGTTCCCCTATCATTCTATGTCTGCCACAAGAGACTTACAAAATTACTTCTGTGGACTAATCCTGTATAAACTATTACAGCTCAGCTGTAATTCCTGGGAACATCTCAATTCTTCGGTTTTCCTTCGTTGTGCAGATTGTATTTCTTTTTTCACTGTCCAAAGTATTTATTGCCCATCTCATCACAGCATACACATAAGAACATATCTCCCTTGGAGCAGAAGAGTGTGGTGCATTACCAGTTTCCTTTCATTTGGTGAAGGCTACTGGGGGAGGGAGAGAGTCAAGAAATTTTGTCCACATGCTTTGTAGATCTGTAAATTCCCTTGGCACTTTATATGGGTTGGGAACCTTGTCAGTCTAACCACTATAACCATGTGACATGAACGAAGCATTGGGGAAAAACTGGATTGTAAGTGTATCCAACCCAACCATCTTAGAATTTTGATTTACCGATATCAAGAACATTCAACCCAGTTTAAGGCTTATCTCAATTTCTAAACTTGAGGTTGAGGAAAGGATTTAGGTAAGAGATAATCTAAGTAACACTTCATTTATCGATTTGTTTTCAGCGTATTTTATCAGTTGACCACCAGTCTGGCCTTCATTAAGACCAGCAAACAGCATTGCATTTGTCAGAAACAGGAAGTATTTTATACATTAAGAACAAAGGTAGGGAGTCAAAGGGACCCACGAGGAATAATTTGTTGGTTCTTCACCAAGATAGAAGTCATTTTGTACAATCAGGCAATCTGTTACATCTGAACAGAACATGTGAATTATTGATGGTCCTATTCATCATTTCATTTCTTTGTGGCAGCCAAGTAGGTCTTCCTTGTTACGTGATTTTGTTGGTTTTAAAATTAAATGCATTTCTCTCACTGAGGACACATAAGAGCAAATAGGAAGTTAATATGTTTTCTAAAGTCTACAGCAAGGCACCATATGTTGCAGGCAAAAGTCAAGAAAGGAAATCTTACAAAGAATAGCCATTTATAGGCCCAACTGAAAAGATTCTTCATGATCAAACTCCATATGGCATGAAAGATAAAGTTCTGTTTTATTTTTTTTTTCCTTCCACACATTTCAGGGATTTCTTTATTCTCTTTACCTTTCTCTTTTTACAAAATGTAACTTTATTGTCCTCTGTTTATCTCTTCAGTCTTCTCAAATATTATTTGTCCTAAGGGTAAATTGGAATGCCTGGGAAATTAGCTGAGGTGCCTTCCACCCCTCACGGGCTCATTTCTGGTCCTTGGGTAGCTTTTCTTCTGTCTATACAAACTCTCATGTTTTCTTGTGTCCTTTGTCTGCTCATGACTGCTTGGGGGATAACAAAAAATAAGACTGGAGTCCATTTGTTCTAACGATAACTATACAAGGTACATCACAATTCCTCACGGGCTTCTAATACCAACCTTATGATAAATACAACAAAATGCTATCATTTTGATTTTCAAATAGGGAAATCGAGGTTATTTTTTCAAAACCAGAAAAAAAAATCCTTTTCCCCCCACCCTCTCCCTCCCTCCCTCTCTCTCTTTCTCAGTTAAAGCTGACAGCTCTTGATCCAATCTTGACCTAAAGTCATTAAATGCTAACTGGAGACATAGCAAAGACCAGCTTTTAATGCTTAGTGTTGAAATTACTGGTGGAGAGATTGGGGCGGCGGGGGGCGGGGGGAGGTCACATTCTGGTTTAAGAATTCTTTTAATTTCCTCTTCTTTTCAAAATTCTATCTCTAACCTAATTCACCAAGATATAATGGTGAAAATCACATTTAAAATAGTTTGGATTTTAGTCAGAATGCTTCTTCTAGACTTTTGTTTATTTAATCTTTGAAATGATCTGTCATTCCAACTCACCTCAACAGGTACTCCTAGGACACATATTAGATGCTGGGTCTTGTGTTAACCAACAAGAACAGTAAAGGTGATTAAAGAATGACTTGTCCTAGAGATGTCAGTTTGATGATGATAAACAGAGTGAATAACCCTTGAATTGGATTGTTAAGACTGAGGAGGGCTTCACTGGTGAATGTGGAGGGGATGATGATTTTCAAGCAGAAGGAGGACATATCAGGCAAAGGATGAGGTTTGTTCAAAATATATGAAGAAGAAAACAGTAAGACAGCTTTAAAGAATTGAATCAACTAATTCTGTATAGCAGGAGTGTAAAGTCCAGATTAGAAATGGCTACAGAAATGACCAGTTTTCACAACGTGCTTGGTTGGCCTTGCCAGTCGTGGGGTGACTAGATTTAGGGGACCCTTGGTGAATGGACTGAATTAGGTGGAGGGTGGGGCAAGAAGAAAGTAAAGCCAGACAACAAAATAAAAGACACTGATGTCCTGAAAGGGGAGGTCGTCAATTTACACATCTTGTTTTCATGGCGGGAACATATTGCTCTTCTTCCTTTGTCAACTCAAACTCATCTTTTCTCAACTAATTTTATCCCAAGGTGGGCAGTTCATCTGAAATTCTCTAGAACATTTTAATAGTCAGTGTTCAATAGCTTGTCCTGCAAAACAATTAAGTCCAAAATCTTAGGGGTTCTCAACAACAGATACTTGTTTCTCACTTCCACATTGGCAGGTTGTTCTGCTCCATGTTGACCTCCAGGTTGGGTCTGCTGAACAGGTCTTCATTCTGAAGGTGCAGCTTTGATCTGAAAGAGCACATTCTCATGGCAGAGGGATGAGTGAGATATGCAGGTGTCCATTTGGATGTGGCATATACCACATCTGCTCACATCACATTGGACATCATATGTGACCAAACCCAACAACAGGGTGTGGATGTGTAATTATTTTATGGTGAAGGTGAAAGTAGCTGTCCTTTACTGAGCCCTTCTGTCTGCTGTCACTCTGCAGTATGCTTTACTTATTTTACACTTAGTACTCTGAGAAAATGATTATTTAATATTATTTTACAAATGAAAAAAACTGAGGGCCTAGAAAAGCCCAAGACCACAGAGCTAATAACTGGGAAATTTACTAATTTGATCTTTCACTCATTCACTCACTCACTCATTCATCTGCTAAGTGCTATGAATAATTTTAGGCCTTAGGAATGCTACAGTGAAAAATACACATAACCCTTAGTTCTCATGGGCCCTTTACATTAGTAAAAGAAGAGAGACTGTAAATTAATTTAAAAAGAAAAAGTCAAATGATTATAAGTACCATGCAGCAAATTAAAATAGGTTAATATTCTTGACAATGGCTGTGACAAAGGAATATTAGGAATCACATTGAGGTCTCTTTCATGCCATAGTCCACATTGTTTTCAGTATCATGCAGCCAAGTCTACTTTGTAACATCTCCTATGTTACTTTTCAGAAATGTTATTTTTATTTATTATTTTTATTTTATTTTTATTTTATTTTTAGTCGAGAGAGAGAGTGAGAAAGAGCATGAGAGAGGAGAAAGTCAGAGGGAAAAGCAGACTCCCCGTGTTGCTGGGAGCCCAACGCGGGACTCGATCCCAGGACTCAGGTCCGGGATCGTGACCTGAGCTGAAGGCAGTTGCTTAACCAACTGAGCCACCCAGAGGCCCTATTAATTATTATTATTTGATATTTCTAGTCTTCATGTTTTGTTTCCCCAACTGGTTGCCATCAAAATACAGAAATATCTCATTTGATTTCGGTATTTGTTATACATTAGTCCCCCTTATTCTCAGTTTTGCTTTCCGTGCTTTCAGTGAGTCATGGCCAATCACAGGCCAGAAGCAGATGCATCGTCAGAAGGTCGAGAGCAGCCGAATACTGTGTCACAATGCCTGCGTCATTCCCTTCCCTTCATCTCTGATCACACAGGCATTTTATCATCTCACATCATCACAAGAAGACAGGTGAGTTCAGTACAATAAGATATTTTGAGAGAGAAAGATCACATTCACATAAATTTTATTAAAGTATATTGTTGTAATTTCATCAGTTAATTGTTCATCTCTTACTGTGCCTAATTTATCAACTAAACATTATCAGAGGTCTGTATGTATAGGGAAAAACATAGTATACTTGGGGTCGATATTAATATGCAGTTTGAGGCATCCACCGGGGGGTCTTGGAATGTAACCCTCACAGATAAGGGAGGAGTCCTATAGTCCCCTTTGTTTAATATATTGCATTCTCCTAATATGTTATAAGGAAATTTCCTAGGCAGTCCTTAAATAAGGCCATCATCTCATAAATAATTCAGATATTAAGATAACAACTTGCTTTCATTCGCTGACAAGTTAATGTATTAACTGTGACAATGAGGCAAAAAAGTTTTCATGATTTAGTACGTGCTTCTCTACGTCTAAAATTCTGATCTTGCTTCTTTGAAGAGAAAGCATCTTTCAAAATGAGCAGATACAATAGGTGTTCTTAATTAATTTTACAATTTTTAAACTTTTATTAAAATATGTGAATGGGCCAAGTTCTCATCTGCGTGATAGAGAAATTGTGCAAATATAAGGAAGAAGTAGCTCTTCCTTTTTGCTTCTCTAGTTACCTCTTTATAAAACTGGAAAAAAGGATAGACTAGGCCAACTGCAGTGTGACAGAGGGAAAAGATTTACTTTTTGAGTTTGAAGACATAGTTTCTGACCAAGAATTCCATTTCTGATGTTGTCTATTTATAGGGTGGAGGATAAATTACTTAATCTCCCTGAATCTCTGTTTATAAAATAGCACTAAAAATGGCTAGACATTCAGAGTTTAAAGGGCTGCTGAGTTAAGAGGATTTAAAAGAGGAACATATATATAAAATCTCATGAGATAATTGTAGGAATAGCAGCAGCAAGAATAGTAACAATAGTAATCCAAGCTAATATAAAACTAACACATGTATACATGCCAGACAGCTAAATCTTTATCAGGTATTATAAAGATACCTGGTATGTTTATGAGAGTTGAAATAATGCAAACACACGATTAAATGTGCAAAAACCAAGATCACGGTATATACCATATGCATTCTGATACCTTAACTTTTTTAAAAATAGTAAGAATGAATATTGAAGCTTCTTAAAGTTGGTCTAAATTTTTTATAAATAAAACTTAGATTTAGAACAGAAATAATATATTAAATCCATAGACAAATAATTCAATGCGAACTGATTTATTTTATATTTTGTAGGCCTGCAATTATTTGAATATATTGCCAATTCTTATTATGTGATTAACTTTTGTGTATGTTTTTAACTTTTTATTATTTTTTTTCTTTCTGGCTACTACACTTAACTTCTCTCATCCTTCCTCCATAAAATAAAGAGACATGCAGACTATATATATATATATATATACATATATATATATACACACACACATATACACACATATATAACATAATAAATACTTATAGCTAAATAAAAATATATGGTATATATTATATATTATAGTATATATATGTATTATAACTAGTATCACTAGTGTGTATATAGTATCTATATAATGTACTAGTATCACTGCTGTGAGGCTCCATCAGAGTACCTATCTGGAGAAAGAATGAAGACAAACTTTGCCCCACTCACCACAGGAAAGAGTCGATAAGTATGGACATGAATATGTTTCTCGGGGACCATACATCACACCTAAGTCACATAAAGAAATATTTTTTTCGAAGGCGAACTTTTCTTTTCCTCACAGCCCAAGTAAAACCCTTCCTCATGGAGGGTGTGCCCACAGCCTGGATTGAGAATTGCTGTCAGAGTAAGTACTGCCACTGATGTATACCCA
This sequence comes from Ailurus styani, assembly GCA_002007465.1. Lineage (NCBI taxonomy): Eukaryota > Metazoa > Chordata > Mammalia > Carnivora > Ailuridae > Ailurus > Ailurus styani. Next base: position 6,633,006 of record LNAC01000011.1, on the reverse strand, counting down.
GTTAAAAGGCTATATTCTAGATGTTGGCCAAGGGTTCTGTGGTGTAGACAGTAGGGAGCTTCATGGAGGAGAAAGGATCGCCACGGATGTTCATTTACTCATTGTTTTATCTAAAATTTGCATTTAAACGGGTATCGTATTTTGAGTTGTTAAATCTGGCTACCCAAGGATTAAGAGAAAGGAGACATATATTATCATACTAGGCTTAGCTAATAGATAAAGAAGCTACGTCCTATTACCAAGCACAACGGAAAGGGTCTGTTTATGTCATTACAGAGGCTCATGTGTGTCACGAGTTCCTCCCTTTACTGCACTGAGCAGTCCTCTCTTGGGTTACTCTTGCTACATCACTATAACCCATCTCACCCCATTAAAAGTAGCACAGACATTTCCAAAGCAATGGGAGAAGTAGACCTATAACTAAGACTTTTATCCTTCATTCAGAAATGCATACTTACTCATTCCCTCAGAACTCATTTAGTAAATCACAGCAGACATTAATATTTCCTTATTTTCTCATTTCTATTCCTGCTGTCTGCTGGGCATATGGCAAATATGTGTTAAATGAATGAGTGATTGAACAATATGCCTTTAGCTTATCAACTAGAAAGTGATAAAAGCAAAGCATTGGAAAGCAAAGGGAACATAGATGATCACCATATCTCTGTTCAGTTGCAATATAACTCACCATAGTTACTTTTAACAATTTAAGATTCCTGTGACCAATAAAAGTATAATTTTTTCTCAGGAGAGTTTACTAGTCCAGAATGGACTCAACACCAAAAAACCTGGTGTAATGTAATAGTCAATGTAACATGAAGCATATCCTCAGTCTTGAATCTCAAACCATTTGGGTAACATTAACTCAAAGTTTGGTTTTTACAAAAATCCTCCTTTCCCTTAAAAGTCAAACCCATTTCCTTGAATTTTCACCTTGTTGTGGGACACTCTCCCAAAAAAGATGGATCGCCTCTCCTTTTCAAGAGCGTTCTATGTCCTGCACACCAGGTCAAACCATCCTGGATAGAACACTTGTCCAGGAAGGTTACATTAATCTCACATACATGGAGCCTCCCCTTTCGGTACCTGCGGTCACTCTCATCAGTGAAAAGTGAACCACTCAATTGACCAGCTGTTTTTCCAGGTCATCTTCTCCCTACTAACTGCTATCCCTTCCTCACATTACTGAAGTCCATTCTGCTCAATAGCCAGATATAGTCAAGACACCTCATTAAAGAAAATCCATCACTACTTGACTGGTCTAGGTGCCACACTGTGATTTTATTCCTACTCCCATTTCTGCAGCTAAACTTTTCATTAAACTTATAAAGCTTTGATATCTCTATTATTTTCCCATACTACCTGCTGTCTTAAATTTATTGGCCAATAAATCTATAAGTAGTAGTCTTATCTTGATGCATGGACTGTCTTCATGAACTATTTCCATTATTACTAGTAGAATTTATCAACAAATTGTCCCATGATTCACATCGTATATTATAATTAATTAGCTAGATGTATTCTCTTCAAATATAATATTAATCTTTTAAAAAAACACTACAATATAATGATAATTATCTTGCTCGATGGATAAAATCAGAGAATACTTAGAAAAGTGCTTGTAAAACCTTTCTCTATGCAAAATAAAATAAAATGTACAAATCATACCCCACAGAATTTGAGGTTCAAAATGTTAATAATATTGTAATTAAATGGTACTTAGGAAAAAGTTACAAAATACTTTAAAATAAAAGGAACACTTGTCACTAGGTAACTTTGTTCAGTGACAATACAGCTCACCACATTAAATTCTATACGTTGTATGCATGCCTAAAAGTGCAAAGTTAATAAGTACTATATTTAACATATACATTTGAGCTGAAAACAGATCTAGCTCTGCATAGAACTGCAAAACAAACAATGGTTTTTTTGGTACTCACTATAAGAATGTCAATTGCTTTTATTTCTTGGTATATTTTAGCAACAGTAACTTTACAGTTTCTAATAGTAATGCTATGAGTATTTTTGAAGATGGCGGATTGGTCAGGTAAAGAAACAGTATATTTTAAAAAGTTTTCCAATTCGAATGCATGAACTTATTTACTTCAAGAAATCCATTTGTTAGAGCTGACTCACACTTTCCCAGACATTTTTAAAAGATGATTATTTCAAACTGAAATCCATAAGCTGACTGACTTTTAACTGTTCTTTGATCCCCTTTAGTCATAGGTACTGGGCATTACACACAATACGCACTTAATTATTGATTGAATTGATAACACGAAGACTGTGTTCTTAGCTTCATCACAGATTGTGGTGGCACTTAGGACTCTGAATCATATCTCTTTGCTTTAGTTTGCTCGCGCTGTCATAACAAAACAACACAGAATAGCTTGTCTCATAGTCTAGGGGTTGGATCTTCTGATGGCTGTGAAGGAAAGTCTGTTCCAGGTCTCTCTCCTTGGCTCACAGGTGGTCACCTTCTCCCCGTTTCTTTTCATATCATATTCCCTATATGATTGTCTATTTCTGAGTTTCCACTTTTATAAGGACACTAGCCCTGATAGATTAGGGCCTACCCTAATGACCTCTCTAATGTCTCTGTCTTCAAATATGTTAACATCTTGAGGCACTAGGGGTTAGAATTTCAACTTATGAATTTTAGGAGGATACAACTGAATCCATAACAACCTGACTTGACTTCCCCCCAAATTCATGTCCTTTTCACGTGCAAAGTATATTCATTTTGTTCTAAAATTCCCCAAAGTCTTAACCCATTCCATTATCAGCTCCAAGTCCAAAATCTCATCCAGACACCATCTAATTCAGTTATGGGTGAGACTTAGGGTATGATTCATTCTGAGGAAAAATTCTTCTCTATCTATAAGCCTGTAAGAACAGACAAGTTATACACTTCCAAAATATAAGGTGGAATAGGCATAGGACGGACTTCCTATTCCAAAAGAGAGAACTAGAAGGAAAAATGGGGTCATGGACCCTAAGCAATTCTGAAATTTGGCAGGACAAATTCCATTCGATTTTAAACCTTAAAAATAATGTTTTTGGGGACACCTGGGTGTCTCAGTGGGTTAAAGCCTCTGCCTTCGGCTCAGGTCATGATCTCAGGGTCCTGGGATTGAGTCCCATATTGGGCTCTCTGCTCAGCAGGGAGCCTGTTTCCCTCTCTCTCTCTCTGCCTGCTTCTTTGCCTACTTGTGTGCTCTCTCCCTTTCTCTTTGTCAAATAAATAAATAAAATCTTTTAAAAAATTGAGAGGATTGCAGTTTTTAAGCTAGCAGTTCTCAATTTAAAAAAAAGGTTTTTGGATGGATGCTCTGTTCTTTGGGCCCATTGGGATGGCAGACCCACTTCTTCAGTGGCAGGTCCACCCTCTGAAACCACAAAACTCTCTGCCTTCCAGAACCCAGAAAATAGGCCTGCTCCCTGGGCCTGTACCCTCTCGTTCCACACTGGCAGGGGCAACCTTGACAGCTTCCTCACTGTGGCTTTGCCCTCAAAGCCATTTTTCCTTCATTATATGCCATATCTATCCCTTTGAATCCAGGCTGATAATGTTTCTGCTGATACAACTTTCTAAAAGTCCTAGTTGGCCTTATGTGCAATTCATGTGAGTCCAAACCATCAGAGAAAAAAAATGAATGCTCCACAGATATTTTATGGATAAATGCATCTCTATTCCTGGCTTCTCTGAGATGGCTGATTGGATCCGTGAGTCACACACCTAATCTCTTTAGCAAAGAGTTGTCCAGCCACACACTTGGCCCTGTGTCCAGAACACCCTATCTGGATAGGCTGAGAATCTTCCAAATCATTAAGTGCTGATTCCCCTTCACTTCAGAATCCCTTTGCCAGTCTCTCTGTGCTCTGATGTTACACACTAGAGTTACACAGCAAGAAGAAACCAGGCTGTGTGTTTAATATTTGCTTAGAAATCTCTTTAGCTAAATACCCAAGTTCAATATTTATAAGCTCTACTTTCCACCAAGCACTAGAACACAATTGGGCCAAATTGTCTGCCAGTGTTCTTTCTTATAAGCTTTCAAATTTGTGCTTAATGTATTTCAATATTTTCTTTCCCCTCAAGGCTTTGTGAGGTCAATGGACTCTTCTATTATGAGAGGCTAGGGATATGAGTCTCAAAAGAGAAACTTCTCAGGCTGCTGCAGGGGCGGGGAAGAAGGAGTCCATTGTCAAATTCCCAAACAGATTTACAGGGCATGGGGTGTCCCATGCCTAGTCTTAGCCAGCCAAACTCAGTCTTAAGGCACAAAGGAATTGACAAGAATGTGTTCAGCTCAGCCCAGCTCACTTCAAGCCAGAGCATCCTAGGAATGTAGTCACCACCTTTTCCTATATAACCCCTAATCTGAGTACACAATCAAATCAAGCAAATCAAACAATCAAGATTGTTTTCCATAGGGCACAGTGGATGTGCCTCTCTGTGCAAGCTGCATGGTATGGCCCAGGTTTCTCTGAATTCTTCAGCCCACCTGTCAAACTGCCTTCTTAGGGAGAAACCCCACAGCAAGGACCCCCACAGTGAGTCCTTTAATTTCTGCTCAATAGAGCACTAACATCTCCTGATTTTCTGAAATTGCTGCTTTATGTGCAGTGCAGTTTCTTAAGAAGAACACCTGGGAACTGTATTCTGTGTTCTGTGTTCACCTGGGATCACACCTGGTCCTTATTCCTGTCCTTAAATCTTTAGATGACATTTTTATCTGCATTAATCAAACATGGACAGGTTATGCATTAAGCCTTCTCCAGCAGTTGGTTTAAAAATAAAATTGGTGTATTAAAACAGCTCAGCATTCTGGTCTTCAGCTCAAAGAATACACTTTGTTGTATATTCAGAAATTTGCTTTCTAGCATATTGGAAAAATAGGGGTGTCTACATAAGTATCGAGTTAGGAGGTGGGGAAGTTGAGGATACAGGTGGCAAAGATGGCCGTTCTAAGTGTGTCTTCCACATCAGCCATCACTGTGTAATATCCCAACATCTGCTCTAAGCCTTCCAAGTCCTCCTATATGCTAAGGGGTGGGGAAAAGCTATTTGGAAAATGATAGGACAGGGAAGATAATAATACTTATACTAGATACATTAAACTTGAAGTAACATACTATGTGTTACACTTACACTATAAAAACAAAGAAAATATATGAATCATCTTTTTTCCATAACTAGGATCCCACCAAATAACTCTTTTTCCAAATATTTTTGTTCCTTTGTTTGCTTTTTACTTTACATCTAAAAGTATCATACCCCAGAAGTCTACGTGTAGAAAGAATTCATTGATCTGGAGTATATTTCTCTCTAGCTCTTCCTCATAATTCCTATAAATTAAATAAATATTAATTATCAGCATGTAAAACATTATCTTATCTTCTTTGAATAGGCTCTGTATGGTAGGGAACTGTTTTTGCTTATTACTTTATAAAATAGTAGGCTACACTGCAAGTAGTAAATTCACCTAATATGTATTTCCTGACAAGATAATATACGGCAAATATTATCTTAAGGAACAATGAGGATTCAAGATGTTTAAAGATTTCGACTTCAGCATCTATCCCAAATGTGAAATGGAAAGCTTATAGGGGAGACAAAATCTACCACAAATGTGACTGCCTGGAATGGACCCCCTCTAATCTGCAATGGTTTATACAAGGAAATGATTTCATTTAATCCACTGCCAGTCAGAATGAGGGGTAGGTTATATAGCCTTCCTGGAAAGGTAATACAAAGTCTTATCAGTTAAAGCCAATAATAAAGGCCTTGTACTTGCTTGCCCTTCTGCCTGGAGTGCTCCTCCCTAACGTCCGGCTCTTTCTGGGCATTCAGCCTCAACACAAATACCACTCCTTGAAAGAGATCCTGTCTGTGCATTTCTAGAAGCCTATGATGTTTGCTGCAGTATTGTTTCTGTAGCCAACCAAAACAAAAGGGGAAGAGAGAGTGAGAGAGAGACACCTAAAACATTCAGTAAGAGTTTGTTAGAAGAATTATGGCATAGCATGTGATGATAATATATCGTGCAATTACTATAATCATATTTTGGGAAAATACTAATAACTTACATAAAGGGTCATGATATACTGGTCATAAGAAAAGAATATACAGAAAGAAGAATACAAATGGAATATACAGTATGATCTTAATTTTAAAAATTTGACATTATACCTGTTTAAATATCTTTATAAAATATATTCATAAGCAAAGACAAAACATTGAAAAGTCACTTAAAAAATAACCATAGTTATTCTTTTAGTTCTCTGTATTTTAAAACAAAGTATCTATATGTACATTTAATACTTCTTGATTGGGAAAAAAAGGGCATGGGAGAAATATCAGTATTGGGGCTTTCTTGCTGTTAAAGGATCACATACTTCGATCTTAACAATACTTTTTTTTTTTATAATCATTGCTTTTCAGTTAGCTATTCTGTTGTCACAGAGATGCCCTTCAGTTGCTGTGGTAACAAATGAATAATAACCCACACTTGTGTAGCACTTCACAGCTCACACATTCCTTTCTCATGCGGCACCTCATTTATGATCAACAAAAACTCAGAATAGGTTCTGAGGGAGGCAGACCTGCTATGCTCCCCAGTTTACAGATGAGAAATTAGAAATTAGAGACTCGAAGAGGATAAATAAGTGGCAAATAGTCATACCACTAATAACTTAAAGAGCTGGTAGAAAAATCCAAGCTCTCCCAGATTCTTAATACATTTCGAAGTAGGTTTCATCCATCTGTCTACGTGTCAATCTTTCTATTTAGTTATATATTTATTTATGTATTTTATTTAGTTATATATTTATACACATCAAATAAAAGCCTTAATAAAATATATAACATTATATAATATTATAGTATATAATAAAGTGGAGTTGGTCAGCTTTCATCAGAAGTGAGGTCCTATGGGATCATCCATTTCTTTGTCATTTCTAGGTTTTCTAAATCCTGACATATTTTGCAAGCCACTGCCCCTTCTTTGAGTGTGCGTACTTATTATCTCTCTCACAGAGACATAGAGATATCTTCATCACCTTCGTATTCAAATGCTGTTCTTCTAAACCAAATCAAGGTGTACATGTATGTTTGTGTGTGTGTGAGAGAGAGCTTTTCTTTGTTCTTACAAATGCCCAAGAAATGTGAACTCTCACTAGAGCTACAGCAATTGTCTCAAATATCTAATGATCCATAGAAATTTGGAAACAGTGGCCAGATGAAGCTCTCTAGTAGGGCTCCCCAATATAGCAGGTACTTCCCATATGTAGCTATTTAAATCTAAATTAATTTAGATAAATACAATTAAAAACGTACTACTTCCATCACATTAGCCACACTTCAAGAACACTCAACAGCCACATATACCTTGTAAATATCATGTTGGATAGCTCACATGAAGAATGTTAGTATGATTGCAAAAAATCCTTTTGAAAGGTACCAATTTCTAGCATCTAAAGCCAAGATTTAGGTTTTTTGTTTGTTTGTTTGTTTGTTTGTTTGTTTCTTAAGGAGGTTCCATGTCCCATATGGAACCCAATGTGGAGCTCAAACTCATGATCATGAGATCAAGACCTGAGCTGGATATTTAACCAACAGGCACCTCACTGAGATGTTAGATTTAAACAAGCTTGGTCAAATCCTAGTTCCTTAGTGGCTCCCTGAAGCCTCAGAATCTTTATCTGTAAAAGAAGGATGGATGATACCTATCATAGAGGGTTGTCATGGGGATTAAGCGAGATACATGCAGTGAATGCCACCAAGATGAACCTAATTAAAGTGTGGAGAAGAATGACTATCTTTCTCCATCGTGTTCCTCACCTATCCTGTGTCAGTTCTCCCTCTGTATTATAATTTGGACTGATATCTTGGCTCACATCATGCTGGCTACCAAAGATCAAAAAACAACAATTTTTCACAGTTATGATTTACTTTCACAATTTAAAATTTTGGTTAAGATTTTGACCTCATACCAATGCTCCAATTTCACATATAATTAAGTATTCTCCAGTGACAGGAACTGAGGCATAATCTTTCTTACTGGTGAAATGCACTTGAGGAAGAGTTTCTGTTTTTTGTTATTGTTTTTCCATCTTCAAGTACGTTCAGAGACAGAGTCAATAGAGGGGATTGTCTTAGAAGAAAATGAACACATATCACACATCCAGGTGTTATTATTGCCCTTATTTTTTTTTTTTGATCCATTATACTTCCATTACAAAAGACTTCCGAATCCAAGCTCTATTATAAGCTTTCAAAGCCACAGCAGAATTCAGTATGTCTCTTGTGAAACCCCTCCCTTTCCTCTCAGATCGTGCTTTCTGGCTCTTGCAAAATGCTCCTAAAATCTCTTGCCTTCAAATTATATGGTTGAGGGCGCCTGGGTGGCTCAGTGGGTTAAAGCCTCTGCTTTCGGCTCAGGTCATGATCTCAGGGTCCTGGGATCGAGGCCCGCATCGGGCTCTNCTTCCCCCCCTCTCTCTGTCTGCCTGCCTCTCTGCCTCCTTGTGATCTCTCTCCCTCTGTGAAATAAATTTAAAAAAAAAATCTTCAAATTATATGGTTGAGAAGCAAGATGCCAATGTCTACAGTCACATATATCCCCAAACTTCAGTGTACATATGTAAACTTCTCCCAAGAATTTTGTCACATTTGCTCTGGCCCCTTGACAGAATGAGGGTCGTAAGTTCCATAACTCCTTAAAGATTCAACTACTATCTGCCAAATCATTAGCTAGTACCCACCAAATCTTAGTACCCACCACTAGTACCAACCAAATCTCAGAACCCTGCTTCCCTGCCTGAAAGTAAGTTGGAATAATATTTTCTCTTCCTCCATGACCAGATATTGCGGAGAAAAATCACACACTTCTCTCACGGGGAAAATAATTCCCTATTCCCGGGTTCCTGGGTGGCTCAGTCTGTTAAGCCGCTGCCTTCGGCTCAGTCATGATCCCAGGGTCCTGGGATCGAGTCCTGCCTTGGGCTCCCTGCTCTGCGGAGAGCCTGCTTCTCCCTCTCCGTCTGCCTACTTGTGCACTCTACCTCTTACAAATAAATAAATAAAATCTTTAAAAGAAAATACAGTTTTCCCCTCACTTTTTACTTATAATTTTAAGTTTCTAAATTTCTCTTTTCAAGCCTGGTGGTAAGGAATAGAAGCTGATAATGTCTGGATAATTTTTACTGTCTTGGGAAGTACAGCATAGGTGTGTCTACAACCTCTCTGTTGCCTTTCGTCCTCAATTGGCAGGCCTTAGCCAAACTTCAGAGACAAAGAAAGGCGTACTATTATTATCTCCAAAATTGTCAGGCAATGTTTTGTTAGTAGAATCACTGGCAAAGAAATATCTGGTCTCAGAGGCACATATGGGATTATTACAATGATGTAAAATTTATACAGAATAGATGTAATTTCCCAAACGTGTGGCTGCGTGTTCAAAAAAGGAAGTGACAGTTCTGCTTCTGAAGCCTTTCCTGTTGCTTAAGACTGAATCAACTTTAAGAAAGATGAATGTCTGGAATGATAGTACCAAATATTATTGTCCTTCCAGTGATCTAAGAATCTTATTATGGAATCATGCAATGGAAGAGTCGCTGGTGCCCTAGCTATGTGACCTCACACAAATCTCTTACCTTCCCTTGGCTTCTGAGAAAATAGGTGCCTTGAACAATATCTTCTCTCTAACAAACTCATTCAAAGTACTGAGCATAATACATACGTAATTTGTTCAAATATAGGGGGTATTGTCAAAAGAAGAGTAAAAGGTCACAGGAAAATAACTTGTTTCATTTATGTGAAGTCTAATATTTCAGCCAGCATCCCATGAAATGCGACAGTTTTGTCCAGCTATGATAGATAGTCATTTAATAATTTCACATCAAATATGGCTATTTTCTTTGTTGTATAAATGGGAAACTCCTATTAATATTCATGGAATTATTAATAACAGACATTTTTAGGTGAGGAACACTGCCAGACACTGCACTCTTGTAATGCCAGTTGTTTCTTGTTGATCCTGCTAACCTATGTACTTACTTCAATAGGATTTCAATTTTTGAGTAGTATTACTAACATTACTAACTTTTCNTTAAAGATTTTATTTATTTATTTCACAGAGGGAGAGAGATCACAAGGAGGCAGAGAGGCAGGCAGAGAGAGAGGGGGAAGCAGGCTCCCCGCCGAGCAGGGAGCCCGATGCGGGCCTCGATCCCAGGACCCTGAGATCATGACCTGAGCCGAAAGCAGAGGCTTTAACCCACTGAGCCACCCAGGCGCCCAACTTTTCTTAAAAAGTAAGAAATCTTTGATCTAGAGTTACCATTATTTCCAGACTTCTTAAAATATGCAATAGCATTTGAAGAAAATGCAGACCACACATTCAGCTTGAACACAGAATGACTTATTTGGGTGGCAGAAGAAACATCCCCAGAGAAAACTGTTATTAATATTTGTAATTAATTTTGGTGTAGCAATATCCACAAAGATATGCAACAGTGAGCTCACTAATTTCTTTCCAGATAATTCTTTCTGACAAATAATTCATTTGGTTTCCTAAGATATGTAAATGAGCTAAATAAAGTGCCCTACATAGATTTCCCGACTGGTATAGAAAATTAAAAATGGCTGTCCCTATCTAATCCCTGTGTTTACCTCCACAAACTTTTAATCGCTTATCAGTTTTCCTATACTATTTAGTTCTCATGATTCTTTCCCAACGTTTTTGTGTGTTTTAAAAAATGTCTTAACTGGAAACCAACAACAACAACAAAAACCTTAACTGATCTAAAGAACTGTGTAAGACACAGGCTTTTATTTTGGTGCAGGTTTTGTTTTTGTTTTTGTTTTTGTTTTTTCACATATATATTTATCTGCCTTAGATTTGTTCTTTTTGGATTTGGATGCAACATGGTGAGTGATGTTTGGGAAATGTGTTGATGAAGACTGACAAAAAAGAGCCAAATGTTTTCTTTGCAAAGGAGGGGGCATTTTTTTTTTTTTTAAAGATTTTATTTATTTATTTCACAGAGGGAGAGAGATCACAAGGAGGCAGAGAGGCAGGCAGAGAGAGAGGGGGAAGCAGGCTCCCCGCCGAGCAGGGAGCCCGATGCGGGCCTCGATCCCAGGACCCTGAGATCATGACCTGAGCCGAAAGCAGAGGCTTTAACCCACTGAGCCACCCAGGCGCCCAGGAGGGGGCATTTTGTGTTGTATCTTGAAAGATGGATTTCATAAAAGGAATCAGAAAGCTGGTGTTTGACTTTAACCTTCTCCATCTAACTAGAGATATGCCTTTGGGTAAATCAACATGACCTCAAAAAACCTGGTGTAACGTTCATAAAATGGAGATAATTATCCTCATTCTAACTATTTAACAAAACTTCCGTGAGGATATAATGTCTTTATAGACCTAAAACATTATGCAAATATTTAAAAGTATGTTTATTTTTCTAATATTCAGCCAAGAAAGGCATCATACTTTTCTAAAAAATACATTCCTATCCCATGGCTGTGATATGAAGTCGGCAGCAGGCCCTTCCATCATTGCCCAGTGTTGGTCAAAACGTGCAATGATTAGTGTTTTACAATGAATGAGATCCACCAATTTTGCTGATTCAGGTAACATTAGGATTTATTGACTCAAATGTGTATTTATATGTGTTGCAAAAATGCTTGCTAAGTAATTCCCTAATCTGGATTCTGTAATATTAGACATTAGCTTTGTTTTAACTCAACAAAATCATTATATGGATATTATTAAAATTAAAGAAATACAAAAAAATATACCACATTCATCATCCTGCTCATCATCCTTCTATCTCAACACAAAGATCAAGTACTTATGGAGACTATCTATCCTGCCTTTTCGAACCTCCTGGTGATTGTCTTTGACATTATTTTCAGTGACTTACTAGAATGTTTTGACAAACTAAGGAATTGAAAGGCCACTATGAAGTTGAAATTCAGTTTGTGCGTGAAGTTAAAAATCCAGAAAATATTTTATTCTTCATTGGCAACTAGATAAGAGATTTAAATACTTGACTTCATTTTCGCAAATTCCTGGCATCCAAAATATCCTTCACAGTACTTCACAGATCCTGGCATATAATTATCAGTCATTGTAGATGGAGCTCTCTCATTCTGATATGCTAGATCTTTAGGCTGTTTCTGCTTATTTATTTGGAAGTAGCTCTTTCCCTTGAATTTATTTTCCTTAACTCCTCAGTTTCTTAAGGATTGTAAAATCAAACCCCGAAAAAAATTATTCACTTTGCTGGAAATATGGTCTATTTAAACATTAAAAGTGAGAGGGTAAGGTCATTTATGTATCATAGACAGTATGAACATGGATTCTCTTGAAATCTATACATTTTTCTTTCCCTGATAACACCTCAACCATCTCTGAAATTTCAACTCCCCTTCATGCTCTAGTGTCATGTACTTATTTCATCTGTGAATATAAACACTATTTCTCAGCAAAAGACTAAACATTTTTAATGGTTTATATAGAATTTAATTCACCCTTTCTAAAAGCTATAATTGACAATCAATGTGTACTTGAATTTTTCTATGCTGTCATTATCTTGGACAGAGAAATTGACCTTGTAGAGACATATCTGGTAACAGCATGGAAGGGTAATTCTCAATAAAATTTCAATCTCACCAGTCAAAATAATTTCCTGCTTGGGTACTGACTTTTATAATGTTATCCATTATTTTCCAAGACTATTTGAGTGATTATAGTCATTTGGACATGGATCTCATAGTTTGTTACAAGATAATTTATAAGTAAGTAAATAAGATATCATATGCACTGCAAGTGTCAGATCAAGTCAAACAGTGGAATTGCAATTAATGGGAAGAGATTCACTAATGGAGAAATGCCAAACAACATCAGAAAGAAGCCAAATGAAATAAAGTCATCTCTATTATACAAATGAATACAGCTTCAATAATTGTCCACCTGTCAAAAGAACAGTGCAGTAAACTGTAAATACATGTAGTCTTGGATTTTATTCTATTCTATATTTTACCCATTCTATATTCTCAAACCATAAAAAGAACCATAATTAAATACCTGTTCATGTTTGATGGCAGTATTCCAGGAAAGTTGCCATCTTACCTTTACTTTTCTGAAGACGAGGATCTGCTTTATCTTTATGGTTAATTTCATGTTGTCCTCTGACCCATGTCTTAAATTGAGTCAAGGCGATTTAGCTAAACTATCTTCTGTAGACCTTCATGATGCCCCAGAGACAACTGTCATCCATTTCTTACAGAAGCCATGCATAAACTGATTTTAAAACTATACTATAAAAATTTTAAGAACGTGCATTATGTTTGTAATTGTTTGGTGATCAAAAATTTCCATTTGTAATTGTAACTTTGTATTTTGAAATATCAATTCCATGGCAAATTCATAGTACTGATAGATTTTATGTATGCATGTAGATTTTATATATATACATATATATGTCATATTTGCAGATGAAGGTAAAAGTCTCTATGTACCAGAATCAGAACACAAACATTGCATGAGACTAAAACACACATTCAATGAACTCTATATCCTTAAGTTAGAAAAAAGGGCAGGCTAACAGTGCTGCATATGAGCAGACAGCCTGATTTAGGTTTATTGCTAGAAAGCAGAGACTGGAAAAAGTTCATAAGATGCAGCTGAAGAAATCACTTCACTCCTTGATTGTTGGCCATAAGTAGCAAGCTGAAGTTGCACAAAATCAGAAAAATTTAGACATCTCTACCAACCAGTTCAAAGTCCCCAATATCACTTTTGGCCAGGGCTTTTGACCCAATATTACAGATTTTGTAAAACTAGTAGAAAACCGTGGTAGCCAGTCTCCAAGGAGGTCCCCATCCCTGTCTCCTAATATTTATACCATTGTTTACTCCTCCTATATTGAATAGACCTGTTTCTGTAATGAATGAGATATTATGGAAATTATTGTGCATGATTTCTTAGGCTAGACCATATGAAACATATGACTTCCATCTTGTTTTCTTATATCACTCACTCTAGGGAAGCCAGCTGCTGTGTTAGAAACTTCTCAAGCAGCCCTACAGAGAGATCTCCTTGTTGAAAGATGGGGACATTCCACCAAAAACAATACAAGTGAGCTATCTTTGAAGTGGATCTTATAGTTCCCATCAAGTCTTCAGAGGACTCCAGCACATGCTGATACTTAAAATATAAGCTCATAGAAGACCTCAAACAAGAACCACCCAGTTAAGCTTTTCCTGTTTTTTTAGACCAACAGAAACTGAGATAATAAATGTTTATTGTTTTAAGTCTCTGCTTTGAATGATTTCATAATGAAATCTTTAGGAAAACAGACAACAGAATCAATTATTGGGTTATAAATGCACTTTAGTGAGACTCATTTTTTAGAACATGATGACAAGTATGTTTGGGAACATAAAAGAGATAAATTAAGTAGAATACCTATTTTAGAAAAAATACTTTATTAAAGGAAGACAAATGGAAATAAAATAATAGGTAGACAAGAAAAATAAATAGCTTAAAAATGTTAAATATAATTATTGATTATAATTTCTTTATTCAACATAAATAATAGAACACAAAAGAGCTATTTAATGAACTGGAAAATACATTCATTTAATAAGATACAGCAGTGATGCACCTTATATGTTCCATGTCCTGTTCTATGCACAAGGAATACAACAGTGAACAACACAACCTTCCTGGAGCTAATATGCTAGTAGAAGAAATTAGTAAATAAATAAATTATATGAAGTATAGTTAGTGACATGGAGGAAATATAATAAAGGAATGGTGAATTATATTGGAGGTTGACACTTTAGATAGGCATATCAAGGAATTTCTCCATGAAGAGGTTGAGTTTAAGTAGATATTTGAATGGAGTATGCAATCAGCTCTGTTGGGGTAGGGGGAACAAGTACAAAGACCATGAATTACGAGCAGGGTTAGTGTGTTTTAGGAACAGGAAAAAGAGAAGCCAGTGTAGAGTTTGTGTAGTCAGTTAAGAGGAGAGTGATAGAAAAAGAATTAGGCAGCAGCCAAGGGTAAATCATGCAGGGTTTTCTAACTATGGTAAGGACTTTGGATTCTATTCTGTGTTTAATGTGAAATAATTAGAAAGTTTGGGAAAGGGTGTGATTTGATTTATCTTTGAAAGCTTTACTCTAGTTGCTTCATAGGGATAAAATTTTGAAGTAACAGTCAAGGAAAAAATGGAAGGAAGATTACTTAAGAAGTATTTTCAGTAGTCAAGGTGAACAAAAGTGTTGGTTTTGATAAGGGTGATAGGAAAGGAGGTGGTGAGAAATGGCCAACTTTGATATATTTGTATGAGATAAGCTTTAAAAAATGTCTCCACAGACTGGATGGAGAATATAAGAAAAAGAGAGGAGTCAAAGATGATGTCAATGTGTGACATATCAGCAACAAGACAGCTAAAGAAGTAACACACCGAGATGAGACATTACTGGGTCAGGAACAAATTTGCAGACTTAAGTTGTGGGACATGTTACCCTTGAAATGCCCTAGACATCCAAATAGAGAAGTTGAATAAGTTTCTGCATATATGTGATAGCATCCACATAGATGGCTAGAGCTGCTGCCTTAAGTTTGATAGCCATCTACAATAGACGTATTACATTAGGACATGAGATAAAATAGAGTCACATAGAGACTAAGAGTAAATAAAGAAGCGACAACATCCAGGAATGATGTTTGGAGCAAACCACTATCTAGAGGTTAAGAATATGAGGAAAAGGCTACAGAGGAAATAGCTAAAGATAAACTGCAAGTAGTAACAGCACCAAGAGAAGACAAGCAAAAAAGGTACTTTTAGGAAGAAGTGATTAATTAGGACAAATGCTCATGAAAGGTAAAGTGAGATAAGGACTGAGGATTGACCATTAGTTATGGCAACATGGGCTGTCAATAATGACTTTAATAAGAATGAGTGGGGAATGGATCCTAAAAGGATCATGGAAAGAAAAAGATATTACAAATACACATGAACACAGTAAAAAGATATGGAAGAAAGATTGTGGAGCCAAAATATATATTTATTAGACTTACAGAGAATGGGCAAGAAGAATGGTGGAAATCACTATTTGAATATATTATTACTGAAATTCAAGTTGACTGGGACTATTAAGTACTAAAACAAAAATCTAAAAATAAATCCACACGTAGAAAAACTATAGTCAAATTGGAAAGCATCAACGATAAAGATAAAATCTTAAGAACTACAAGGGAGAAAAGACAGATTGCCTACAAAAGAATAGTGACCAGACTGATAGCAGACTTCCTTTCCTAACAAAATTGATGAATACCTTCAAAATTAGAGATGAAATAAAAGTCAACCCAGGATTTTATACCCTTCTAAAATATTATACAAGACTTAGGGCAAAATCAACATTTTCAGATACAGAGTGATGATGTATATAAGAAGAGTGCAAATCTAGTAAGAATGTATAGAAAACAGGAGGGAAAACCTTGTGAATGAGAAATTTTAAAATATGATCAAATTAATTACTTACTATAAAATAGTTTTGTAGAGAGTCCAATACCTTATGTGTCTAGGAGAAATTGTAGTTAATGTTGTGTCTTAAAATTTTAACAACTAAATATGATTTATATAAACAATATCTTTCAAACTAGCAGAGGAAAATATAAACGAATTCGTTAAACCTTCCTCAATTTAATAGAAAGTATAAAAAGAGGCGATAGCAGTAAAAATACATTTTGATCAGGAAGATCAAAAAACTGATCTAGTAGTATTTAGCTAAATCTAAAAACATAATGGACAAAACAACCCATTTGTTAAAAATGTACTCCATGACAGCATTTAAATAAAGTTTTAGAACATGAAAAACAAAATTATGTGCTTTGTGGGATAGATATATGTGATAAAAGTATAGAAACTATAAGAAATAAGTACCAAATGCAGGCGGATGGAAGAAAATGCCATCACGGAGGACAAAAAGGCTTCACCTCTCTTTTTGAGTCGCTAATACTTAAAATAAAAGGCAAAGGTAGGTGGTGAATGTTAAATAATTATAACGCCTATCATACAATTCTCTTTTATATAGTTTCATATAGTTGCCTTTTTATAATACCAATTATTTGGAATGTTTCATTATAAGGCAAAACATGCTATAGAAAGAAATACCACCATAAAATATATGTTCAAGGAAAAAGTACACCCAGGAGAAAAAATATGTCATTCATCCTCTGTTAGCATCTGATAACTTCCTTAAGGGTTTCAGCCATCAGATGTACTCTGCTTCTCTAGGTTATAGATTAGCCTTTAAAGCTAATGCTGAGGTGCATTTGGGTTCCTCCCAAAACTTCATGATAGTGATAAAAATGTGAAAGAGACCAAAAACACTTATCCCTTGGAAACTGTACAGTTTAGCAAGCAGTACATAAAAGAAAACAGTCAGCGGTGAGATAAATGCATTTTTGGAGGAAGCACAATGAGTGATAAGGCAACTGATGTTGGTATGTGAGGATAGGGGAAGGGTTTGAGCAGGAGATGATGTAGGAGCCAAGGTCTGAAAAAACAGGAGTTGGCTGGCCATGCAAAGAGGGGCTTGTGTTAAGGAACGCAACTGGAACTGAGAAAATTAATCAATGAATAAAAGGCATAAAGGGGAAAGGAGCATTGAAGGCACTCACTGAATGGAAAAGAGAGGATGCAGAGGGGAAAAAAAGACATTTACAGGGAAAAAAAAAATTGTAGGGATGTAATTAGTCCAAGAGAAAACACAATAGGAAGGAAAGATCCATGGGAGAGCATAGGCGCACTGAAATGCTTAAAGTTTGAGTTGTCACCAGAACAAGTGGAATGTCCCTCCAGAAGGCTTCAGAAATATTTCCAGAACTTTTATGGTGGGTAACTACAATGGATTGGCTTCACTGCAGCCAATATCAGATGGTTTTAGCTTAGAAAGGAGTCATAGTCTCTGCTGATAGGTAGTCCGACTCTTACCCCCCTGAAAGAAGTAGTCAGGATTGATTAGGATCACAGCAGACAGGTCTACCGTTCAGCAATTGTTCCAATTCACACTCTTTCCCATCTATATGTTTAAAAGCAAATCTTAGTGGAGATCAATGCATATAATACTTTGATATTTGACACATGTAACACTTCAGCTGTACTTAAATATACATGCTTTGGATAGAGTCATGGCCGTAAGTTATTGATTCATAGATTTTAAACACTTATAAGGAGCACAGTGTGGGGGTGATTTGTGAGGAAACATGGAGAAGTCCAGAAGCATCAGAAATCTAGAAGCAATAAACATTAGACTCTCAAAAAAAGCTTAATCTGGATCCCAGGTAGATATTTAGAATAAATTATTTAACATCCAAATGGCCCTGAATTTAGAATATAAAAGTGCATTGGGACCCAGCAAGCCATTATTGAGAGAAGGATGTGGTTAGAGGCAAGGCATTGTGTAGTAGGTAGACAGAGAGGTGAGAGCTGAGTCTATCATTTATTTAGTCTCCCTGTGATATAAGATCCAGGGAGGATAAAAGTGGCAGGAGAGGAAGCCAGAGAAGTGACCGTATCTGGTCCCAAAGAGCTTTATAAGCCATGAAAGGGACTTGGATTTTGTTTTGAAAGAGATGACAAACCATTGGTGGACTTTGAGAAAAATAGTAACATAACATGCGTTGTGTTTTACAAGGATGAAACTATGGAGATTGCTCTTTCTTGTTACATATCTTTCTGCCTTTAGCCCCTACCCCGCCCAAACTAGGCTCTTGTGCCTGAGAATTTAGTGGAGAGCTGCCTGGCTGGGTCAGTCGGTAAAGCCTCTGCCTTTTGGTTAAGCCTCTGGTTACCATCCCAGGGTACTGGGATCTAGCCCCACAGCCCCTCTAGGGAGCCTGCTTCTCCCTCTCCCTCTGCCCTTCCCCCTGCTTGTGTTCTCTCGCTCGCTCGCTCTCTCTCTCAAATAAATAAATTAACAATCTTAAAAAAAGAAAAAAAGAATTTAGTGGAAAAGTAAAAATAAGTTCATCTTCTGTTAGGGTTTCAAAGATAAGGTTCAGACAATAGGTTTGTACCCATTTTACACCGGCACGGACATTTAACTCTAGAGACACCGGGATTAGTGAGGGTCTTCCCTGGAACCCAGCTGTATTTATTGTCTGCATTTAATAGAGTGATCCTTCTTTTCTCTCAGATCCCTGGCTCATCTATAGACTTCATCCCTGATTTTCAGAGATTTCTGCAACCAAGACCGCAATCCTTTCAGAGAATCTTACTGCTTATACCATCTATCTTCGGGGATTGGCTTTCCAGTGGTGGCCCCTGTTCAGCTTGATTCAATAAGGGCAAAGATATTTTCTTCAGGCTGCATTCAGACTCACCTTTTTTTTTCCCTGCAGCTGTAACAACTTTCAGCTCCTTCGAGACTTTTAAGAGCAAATTGAAAATGCTCTTATTTGTCTAGGCTTAGGTGTCAGCTAATATGCTAAGAGTGTATTTTATATTGTATTTTCATCATAGCCCTTTGATTGCTTTGCATAAAAGACCCTTTATAACTGTCTCTGCCATTCCTCTCTTGCCTATAGAAGTGAGGTCTGTGCTGGCGAGAAGGACTATTTATTTCACCTCCTCCTGTTATCACGGCCCCCCTTTCCAGTTCTCCATTGTTGCTAACAGGCACTTGATTTAGGCAGACTTGCCAGCAGCAGTCTCTTTTAACTCCTTCACCACGGTCTCCTGCCAGCGCTCTGGATTTTAGGAAGAGCTAGCCAAGATTCGTTTCTTACTTGGCTATAAAGATTTCGTATGAGTATACCGTCTTTGAGCATGTTATTCTTTCACCTATGTTAAGACTGTATCATTAAAAACTAGTGTCACATTCGGAGACTTCCATAGGACAAACAAACCAGACTCGACAACATTGTTGAAGTTGCTCGTTCCATCATTGTGAAGCTCATATAGGGAGTATGTACATCCCATTACCCTTCCCATTTCCTACAGGTTCCATCCACACTCAAAAGGAGTCACACAAAGGCAGGAACTGCATGAGGCAAGGGTCCTGGGACCACATTAAGAGCCTCTCAGCCACATAAATAAAAAGGAATATTACCAATTCCTTGGATTGTAGTTAGTTATTGTGACATTGTTGGACTCATAGTAAGTGATCAGTATATAGGAGCTGGCTTTTTCTTAGAAGCTAAGACATTTTTACTAAAAGTTCAAAGTACAATAATACACAAAGAGTCACCTCTTCATTGTAAAATAATAGTAATAATAATAAAGCAAAGTCATTCTTCATCACTGCCTCCTCTATAAACAATGGCTTATTTCTTCATAATCAACCTTCTCAAAACCATTTCTTCATCTGTCAGTCAACAAATTGCAGTCTGATTTTTTTTTTTTCCTTTCATCTAGAGGTAGCAGTAAAACCTCAAGTGCCAAACCCAATAGCCTCCATCTGGCCTATCATATTGAATAACTGCATGTCTTTGAACATTATTTGACACTCTCTGTTCCACTGCCATGTTTTATTTGTTTTCTTTTATTTTCCATATAATTCTTGGACTTCTATTATCTATTTTCCATCCTTCCACATTAGAATTTATGTTCTATGTGAGTAAGAAGCTTGTCTGTTTTATATACTGCTGTGTTTGCCTCCCATATTGTAAGCATCTAACAATTGATTTTTGAATGAATGAGTGAGTAGCTCCTTCACAAAACTACTAGTAAGTCTAGCGGGTGGGGGTGAATAACTCCCACCATCATGATTCATCAGAGCCGTTCATTCATCCACACATGGATAGGAACACTTATTGGTACAACATGATAGAATTTATGAACAGTTTAAATTTTTATCTTTATTTAGTATAAGCTCTTTTGTCATTAAATGAATTCGTATGAGTATACCGTCTTTGAGCATGTTATTCTTCACCTATGTTAAGACTGTATCATTAAAAACTAGTGAATGAATAGGACTCACTCATTTTCACTGACTTCACCAATTAAGATTCTGTTTACAGATGGAAGGAAAAAAAGGGAGAGAAAGCCTTGGTGTTTGAATTTTTCAGCTACGAAAAAGTGCTAAATACAGAAATTTACTGTTTTTAAGATACTAATTCACAACATTCACAATATGGTGGGTTCTTCTCACACTTTTTGCCATTAATCAAATAGTATGAACAATTTAAGTTTATCTTAAAACTTTCATTGAAGAAGAGCTAAATTACTGGCAGATCTGCATGAAAATTTATCCTTAGTCTCCAGGATTAAATTGGGTTAATTTATTTCAAAACAAGCTTCCTTAGATGGTGTAGCACAGGCGTTTTTTGATCAATAAATATCAATTTGCTCCCTCACATTTCTTACCCTTCCTGTTTTTTGGAGTCATGTGACTAATTCTAGCCAAAGAGCCAAAGACATGTGAGCAGAATCAACAAATACATGGCATTTGAGGCATTTGAAAACTGATTAACCAGTTCCATGCTCTCCCTTCCAATCCATTCCAGCCCAAAACCCTCATTTCCAGATGGTGTGGTTACAATATTACATAGCTTCTTCCAACCTTAGTCACTGAGTGATTATGTCTAATAGATTCCATTTCACCCCCCCACTACCTCCAAAAATGGCCCACTCAAAATACATAACATAGCAAAGAATTTACTTTTTGTTGCTGCCTGAACACAAAGATTCATGGACTTATTTGTTTCTGTGGCATCACTTACCTTGATTAATATAAATACTCATAGAAAAATAAAACTTTAGAAGGTATTTCTTCTCTCCCGGTGGGTAGAAAAACTGAATATTTCAATGTGAATATTTCAATTCAAAATAATAGAGAGATCTATTGCCAGCAAGGAAGCTTCAAAAACATGACTGAAATATTTTTCTTACACTTCTGTTGACATTTTTGTTAAATTTTTAAAGTGAAATCCCTGAAAATATAAACGTAAAGGAATCTTTGTGGATTGAATGTAGAATTAAAAAGGCATGCAGTGAATAGTTGAATGAACACAGTTTTCAACTACAAACATAGTACAGGGTCTAGAAAGCACATGCTCATAGCAAAAAATGGAATAACCCAATCCTTTGTACTCTCTGTAGCCTGACTTCTCTGATTCCGTGAGCCTAAAAAGACTTCATATTCAATGCCTTTTGTTAGGTTACTGCTATATTGTCAATAGGAAAAAATAAGTAAATACATAACCATCATACCCCAAAAAAAGGTAACTACGTGATAAATATGTTAATTAACTTGATTGTGAGGTAATCAATATATAAACATCATGTTGTACACTCTAAATATCTATAACTTATATTTGTTACTTACACCTCAATCAAGTTTGGGTTGGGAGAAGAAAAAGAAATAACCAGGTTCTTGAGTAGGGTAGGATACCAGAATCTTGAAACTATAAAGTGCATCCAGGACATAAAAGAAGATACTTCACAGATATCTTTCTTGAAATTTTCTAAAAGGTCAAATACAAAGATAAGCAACCCACAATTTTGGTATGGCTGTTTTAACTGGGACTGATTGACAACTGGAAATAAACTGATGGAAAATGTACACATTTGGACACAGAAGATCTTATTTTGAAGTTCAGCTTTGTCACTAATTATTTGTGGTGTCCTGGGAAAGTTATGTAAATGCTTTAAGAGAAACAGATGGAAATCTTGTTTGAAGTTAGGTACTGACTGCTTTGTACCATTGCGGTGATCTGGGCACCAGGGAGGAGGCACCGAACCAGACAAACCAGGTCCCTCAGGGAGATTAAATGTAAATGAAGCTGTTTGCATCGGAATGGGAATCTCAAAGTTCCAAAACTTCCACTAGCACAAAGAACCTCTCCCTGGGAGAAAAGAGTTTATAGCCCCACTGGGTGACTAACAACAGAAGCAGTGAACAATGGACACATCTATTGAAAATAATTTCCCTTTTATATGATGGTTGATTCTATTTACTTGCTTTGAACAAGCTCACCTTATGAATTTCTTCATTCATTTATTTAGTAAATTTTTATTGAGCAAATGCTTTGTGCCTCACTCTGTGGTAGGAACTAGGGATTTATGCTTCTTGTTTTTAGTCTGATAATGGTCAAACATCGGTAAATGTACAGGATAATGTAATCAGATAACTGTGCTAATAAAAGTAATCATATTGGAACACCAAAAAAAAATATTTAAAAGTTCTGATGTTGAAAAGATGGGGTGATCAGTGTTAGAGGGGAAAGATTTCATGAATCTTTGAGTTTTTTATTATTATTTTTTACAAATTTCTAAATCAAGCCATTTTTGAGGATGATGTAGGAGTTTCTCAGATCAATGTCAACTTCTGGTTAGCAAGTTTGAGTCTAAAGAGAGGAAGATATTTCAGGACAAGGGAATATTATGTGCAAATATAAGAGATTCATATTTGGAGAATTTCATGTAATTAGGGTTTTATTATTTTTTTTATAGAGTATGAAGTATAGGGTGGGTGGATTATTTCTTGGAACTCAGCCATTCGTTTGCCAGGGTTTAAAAATGTCCTTAAAACAGCTAACCTAAAAATGTTAGCAAAGGAAGGAAGAGGTGTCTTTCCTTTCACATTCTTATTTAAAATTCAATTTGAAAGTTGGTTTTCTAGGTTATATTTAGACATTTTAGTGTAATGGAGAGAGAAGCCTTATCATCTTAGCACATCGGCATGCACCTTGGGTTTGTACTTTTTAAAGTAATTACAGGGAAATGTGTATATTTATAGTCGACTTTGACTTTCTTACAATTATTTAATAAGGCAGGCTCGCAATACTGCTCTCATGATCTAAGAGCCTGTAATCTCTCTGGGGTCTAATTATCTCCCGATAACCTTGCCCCTTGACGACATCTGTATTGCTATTATAAAACATGTTTATTTTGGGAAAGAACATATATTTTGTAGTGTAATAGCATTAAACTGTCAGACCTGAGTGTTAGCAATTTGCCCAAAGAGCTTTCAGGAAAGATTAGCTCAGGCATTATACATGGCTTATCAGACAATCTAAGAGGATCAGAAGTCATTTTTATAACAACTACATTTTTTTTTCTTGGAAAAGGAAGCCTTGCAGCACTAAAACCTTGCTGCAATATCCAAGATTAGGGCTATCTACATTTTTACCGAAGGATGCGGCCAATTAAGATGATACACAAAAGAAATAGAACTGGCATGAAAAGGGAATAGAGAGACCATGTCCAAAGCAACGTTGCTGAAATTTAGGAGTATGGTTCTGGAATCAGAAATACCTTGAATCAAGTCCCAGGTCTGTGCTTATGACCTGTGTAAGTTTATGAAACCTATTATTTAATTCCTTTCAGCTACAGTTTTCTCAGTTGTAAAACTGGGATAACAATGGATGCGGGTAGGTTTGATAACATTATTCAACTCACATTATTACATGAAAAATTAAAATAGGTGTTAGTTAAAATGCTCCTCAGAATTATAAGAACATAATAACCTCTTAAAGTTATGAATTTTATTACAACTATCTTTATTATTCATTCATTATTCAAAATACATACTCTCCAGCTTTGTGCCAATAACTGTCATGATGGAGGTGTGTGATGGTGAGCAAGACAGATTCTCTGCCATCAAAAGCCAATAATAAATATGATTGTAGCTCATTATTATTCCAAAGCATTATGTTTTTGAATCTTCAGTAGAAATTGTCCTCCAAGACTGGCACTTAATGTTGAAGTAGGAGAGACCCTCAGGGACCCATACATCCAGTACCCTATCAAGGTACATTATACCCAGAGCCTTGCTGACCATGCCTTCTTTAAAGTAAAGAAAGAGAGGTGCCTGGGTGGCTCAGTTGTTAAGCCTCTGCCTTAGGCTCAGGTCCTGATCCCAGGGTCCTGGGATCCAGCCCCACATCAGGGTCCCTGCTCGGTGGGGACCCTGCTTCTCCCTCTCCCACTCCCGCTGCTTATGTTCCCTCTCTTGCTGTCTTTCTCTCTCTCTCTGTCAAATAAATAAATAAATAAAATCTTTAAAAAAACGAAAGTAAAGAAGGAGGAGAAAAGAGAAGTTAGCACACTGGGCACTGTATCAGTTGTTTCAAAATATGTCATACTGTTACTGTTTTTTTGAAACTGCTTTGAAGCAGATATTCATTAAAATTTACCTAAGCATTTCCCATGTGTTCTAGGTCTAAAGCAGTTGATATGGAACTACATTCTAGTAGAAGGACAGAGAAAACAAACAGCAATAAAATACATCAAGCGTGTCAGATGGTGATGAATCTTATAGAGCAAAATAGAGTGGGGAAGATGGAGATAGTGTATAAGGTAGGTGGTATCTCTTAAAGGATTATCAAAGCCTCACTAATCAGAGAACCCAAGAGGGGGAGAGATGCCTCAATTGAAGAAACAGGAGCTAAGTAAAATGGTTTTATTTATATACTTCTATATTTATTTATGCCCTTTCTTTGTGAATTGTTTTTAAGTAGCTTAAAAACAAATGCAAAATATAGCCAAAGGAGATAAAAAGGGAATAAGAAAGTCCAGGCCCAGGAAAGATAATGCAGAGAAATAAAATGACAACAAAAAAAGACTTGGGTTTATGTACAAAATTAACTCTCCAAATGCAAAATATTGTCTTTGAGCTTTCTACTAGCTAATGTAAAGAGAAACTAACCAATTATGAAATTCAAATAAATCTCTAACACAACAACCCAACTGATAATTCAGGAGATGCTCAACTACTGCTAGTATAGAGACCACAGAGGAGAGTTTGAACAAGATCCACTACAATATCAGTTACAGTAAACGCAGCCACTGATTTCCTGATGTCATTTATTATAATATTCCCCCAACATAAACAAAAAGCCAAATGCAATTCCATTAATAGTATTTCACAAAAACAAAAACAATGCATTCCAGTGATTTCTCTCTAAAAGGACCTACCTGAGACCCAACAAAGATTTTAGATTATCTCAGCAAATGAAATGAATTCTCTGCAGAAAACACCATTTTATTCAACTAGAGAAACTCCACCATGTGTTATTAATGCGACTATTCTATGAGGAATGTAACAGTCTAATTTTATAAGGTCTGAGGAACATAACAAAGATATTTTCTGAAAAGTCGGCTGTTACACTGAGACAAAGATAAATCAGTTTACAAACGAATACACAAGGAGGGCATGGAAACCCTGGTACATCTGAATCTTACTCTTTCATCCCAATTGAATGTCCTTCTCCATCTTTATTTAAAGTTATGTTTAAATAGCGTTTACTTTTGTTTAACCAGTAGTAGATGCCATAGAACAAAAACAATACCCAATCCAATAAATAATAAATGAGATAATACATAAATTAATACATAAATAAAAAATAAGAAGAAATAAAAGTGATAACTCTACATCAAAATTACACGTTACAATTCAAAAGAACCTTCTTTTACCTGTTTGGTAAACTAAATTTAAATTTATTTTGGATATTCTATATCTGAGACTAGCCAATAGAAGTACGAAAGAAAAAAAGTGTGAGGAGACATATGCCATGTAGGACACCTTACTCAAAAGCTGTTATGATCTAAGCACAATGCCTTTGGTATGAAAAAGAGAAATAGATCAATGGAAGAGAATGGAGTCTAAGCATAGATTGAAATATATGTTTGAACTCGATCAGGGCCAAATATTGGCATTTCTATTCATAATGTTCATAATGAAAATAATGGTTTACTTAATAAATGGTGATGGGTTATTGTGGTATATATTAATAGTAAATAGATGATGGGAATTAAGGAGTGCACTTATTGTGATGAGCACTGGGTGGTGTATGGAAGTGTTGAATTGCTAAATGGTACACCTGAAACTAATATTACACTATATATTAACTAATTAGAATTGAAATAAAAGCTTAAAACAAAGAAAATTCCTTACATCATACAGTATACAAGCTAAGATGGGTTGGGGACTTTTTTAAGTAAGGGAAATGGGGTTTCAAAAATCTTATTGACTTCAGGTCTACTGGAAAATCTCACTGTCTTACTATATCTGACTGATAAGATAAAGAGCTGGCAAGAGATTCTTTCCCTCCAACAATGCTCCTCATTCTTGTAGCTCCTTATCATATCCTCTTTGTAATTCTTGATGCAAATTCAGAGGGATATGGTAGAAGAGATGTAAACACATATTATTCAGTCTCCATTTGTAACTGGAATCTTCCCATTGTACCTCCTTCTTAGAGGAGTTGATCCTCTGACCATGGACAGAGGTGATCTTGTATTATGGACCTAGAGAATTGTAAGGGGCTTCATCTCGCGTAAGGATTCCCTCCCTAGAATCCCTGGATGGTATTAGTTCAGTCTCTTAACATTTCAAATAATGATTTGCTCATAACATTTGTTAAAAGACATATTCCATTGCTGAGAAACCCCATTAGTCAGATATACTTTCTGATACTGGCTCCCGGAGACTTCTACTCATTGTTTCTAATTTTTCCCCAATTTTTTTTTTCTAATTCTTATTCGTTTGTGACACTTAACATCTTGAACCCTTTTCAGATTATATATGGTATAAAGAATGGGGGATCTTATTTGTTAATTTGTTTTATTTTCTAAGTGGCTACACTTTTATTTTCTCACATTTTTCAGGAATAAATCACATGATCTCTATGGCAATAATTATATCTCCTCCATTCCAATTCTTATGTCTGATATATTTGTCTTATTAAGTTGCCTTGGCTAGTAATATGGAAAATAATGCATCAGGAATGCAAAACATAAGATTTCTTCAATTATGGGACACTACTGATTTTTAAATATCCCATGAATTTACCTAGTAATAAGTTAAGAAAAGTTATGTTGGTAAAACTCTGATATATTGCTGAAACATCATTTATTTCAAAGCACACCTCACTTCTTTATTAGAATAGAATTAATTCTGGCCATGGCGGGCTTCATCATTATTTTATTTTTCTGCACTTGGAAGGGGTTGTATCCAGTGTTTCATCATTTACCACAACATTTGCTTTGGATTTTTTTGGTGTGTGTATTTACATATGCTTTTATATTTTTAAAAATAATCTATCCACTACTATATTATTATAATTTTTATCTATGATCTTTTTCTTTTACTTATATTAATGATCATATTATTTTTTTTCTAAAATCTCTCTTTGTTTCTTTTACAAAAAGGTATCAATCTCTTTCTTTTAAAAATTATCTATTGCTTTCATTTTAGGAGTATAAATGATGGCTTTATCTTCTTTTATAATCCGAAGGTAATTACTTTAAAATTCCTTTCAGAGTGTCCATCATCTTTAATTCTGCTGTCATCTTTAGTCCCCATCCAGAATCAGATGACAATCTCTGACTGTAGGTTTTCTTGGGTATATAGTTATTTTGTCCATTATTTCATTCAGCGGAGGTTTTCCATCATAAGAATCCCGTTTTTTCTCAGCTTCTGAAGACATCCTTAAGAAGTGCTTTTATATTTGCCCCTGCGACGTCCCAGTGGGGATTTCTGTAAGATTTTCAGGCCAGTTTTACATTAGTTTCCAGGCTTGAGGTTTTCACATTGCACAAATGATTTGAGGTTCCACACACATGTGTGGTTTTCCTGGGTGTTCTGATTTGTCCTCAGGATGGTTTCCATTAGTGGCTCAGGGATAGAGGGCTTACTACCAGGCCAGAATCCTAGGCTGGTAAGTGGAAATTTCTGGATTCCCATGAGGGAAGAAATAACAGCCTCCTAGATTTGAGGGCTATGTAAAGATGCCACATCATGTTCCATACGTACATAAGAATCAATCAACGCTCTAGCTTCCTTTATTGTGAACACTGAAGAAGGTCTATCCAAAGTTGGCAACTAACCAATACACAGTACTGGTAGTTACAACATTAAAAAGTTCCTATGTCTTCAGCCACTCCAATCATCCCCATCCCTCCATTCTGACACCTCTTTGAGTCTCCACTCCGTGCTCTAGCAAATAAACCATTCTCCGAGACTTAACTTCCAGAGGAAAGACCAGCATCCAGTTCTGTGCTGTACTAGTTGTTCAATTTTTATAATATTCTCAGTTATAATCAACCACAAATCCCCACAGATATTATGATTTCTATTCCATTCCTACTTGACTATATTTTTTATTTGTAGCCACTAATCTTTCTATCTTCAAAACTCCATGATTATCTTTATATCCTTTCAAATACACGTGGCATTGTGTTCATGAATTATTGAAGATATAACATCCATACTCAGCACTGCATATGAGGCTTAAAAATTCCAGTGAAAATACAAATGCTTTCGTCTTTTTGTTCTTTAACCAGAGATAATATCACAGTTTAGAGAAGCAATCTGGATATTCTTTATTTCATTTTCTAAAAACAAGAAGTTTTATTAGTTTAGAGACTCCTAACATCACTTTTCCAAGGGCTGATATGATTCTTAAGTTTCATCAATGTCAAACCCAACTGAGATAATTTTCATGGAAAGTTTGTCCAATTCACTTTACACTCACAATGCAAAAGCATGATTTCCTTGCTGTTTCCTCATTCTAGTTTAAGAATTATAGGAAGAATTAAATTAGTCCTTCACTTACATTGCTTGCTTCTGCTCATATGTGCATTTTCTTATTATTCTGTATTAATTAAGTGGTACATTAACCATGCCGTAACAGAGGCAGTAATTAAGTTGAATTTACTCTCTTGGAGATAGGGTTCTCTCACTTTCTGTGGGAGTGGTGAAAATAACTGGCAACAATTTTGTCAATTTCCTATGAATTTCCCTATAACCTCTGAGTCTCCCATGTTGTCTGAATAACATCAAATCTTGTCTTCTCACTTTGCCTACATTTCCAGGAAAAACCTTTGTTTAGGGCACAGAGTACCTTTTGTAGAGTTATGGTCATAACATAAATAAAATCAGGTTTTATTGAGCACCTAATATCCTGGGACTACCAATGCACTTAATTTTATCACTTAATCCTTAGAACAACCTGAAAGATTAGGAAATATTAAGCTAATTTTACAAATGAGAAAACTGAGACTCTAAGAGTCTAATTAACTTACTTAAGGTCATATCCTTTTACTTGACTGGACTGGAATTTGAACCCTCATTAGTAGGACTCTAAAATGTGTCCTCTTTCCATTAAACACAACTACCTATAAATTAGGTATAAAGCTTACTAATTTCTTTTTTTTAAGATTTTATTTATTTATGACAGAGAGAGAGAGAGAGAGAGAGAGAGATCACAAGTAGGCAGAGAGGCAGGCAGAGGGAGAGGGAGAAGCAGGCTCCCTGATGAGCAGAGAGCCCTATGTGGGGCTTGATCCCAGGACCCTGAGATCATGATCCAAGCCAAAGGCAAAGGCTTAACCCACTGAGCCACCCAGGCGACCCAAAGTTTACTTATTTCTGAGCACATTCTACTTTTATGAAAAATTTTGGCCTTTATGCTGCTTTTTCTGGGAGGAATATTCTCATCTCCTTCACTACCTGTTTGATATTCTATTGAGAAGAGTAAATCAAGCCCTTTGACTTTGGACATAATAACCCCATATTATTCCCATGATCTGCTAATTTCAATAGGGTGTGGATCAGGTTTTCAAATTTTCCACATAAATCATTCCATCCTGGCACATATCTCCTGCCTAAACTGATTGGACAGCCTCTTTCTGGCAAGATTGCTATTACGACATTCTCCCCATGGCCTGTGGTTTCCAACTTATTTGACATGTTTTCTTTAATTTGATCAGAATGTCTTGGAATCTACACTGGCTCATTACGACTGACACTATTTCTTCCATAGACTGCTTTTCTTCTGTACTTTGAAATTTGCCACCTATATTAGAGCTCTTCACCCAAGCTCAGGGTTACTCAAGTTTAGACCACTTATATGAATGTAAACGATTCCAAGGACAATGACACACCTACTCCTTTCACCGGAAAAGACTGGCTGTATCTGAATTCACCAGGATTTTGTAAAAGCTTTGCTGCTTCAGAAAAATAACAGAGTAGAAAATCACCTCTATTATTAAACACTGTATTTTTTCCCCATTCGACAGACATGTACTGAGTACCTACTGAGCACTGGATACTATGTTAGAATCAAGGCATACAAAGACATAGTTCTTACACTCAAGAAATTGAATTCTAGTAGAGGAGACAAGTAAATTCATACAGAGGTGTAATAAATATTATATGTCAAAAAAACGTCCCCACATCATTCTCCCTTAGGTTTCCTTGTACCTCTTTGCCCATTCCTTCTCAACAAGTTTCCTTTGCTGGCTTCTGCTCTTTTGCTGTGGACTTTTGGTATGTTCCCAACCAGCTTCACTCTCCACCCTTCACATGCTCTTTGAATGTTCATTCTCACTGCTGTCTCTTGACAGATGAATTCAAAATGACGTTTTCTTGGAGCTCATCATCCTTCCACAGATGATGTGGAATCTACAGCAATATGCTCTCCAGCAATATGCCCAATTTGGGTGACTGGTGCCATCTCTTCTGGTTTCATCCCTCTTAGTAACTGGTGTTATCATCTATCTTGAAGGCTAACTCAGAAACCATTCTTGATTGATGCTTTCCTGTCTTCTACCCACCCATATTCAGTTACTAGATCCTGCCAATTGTATTTCTTCAATCTGGATAATCCATCCTCACTCCCTATTTTAGGGGAGTCACCACCATCTCATGATCAGAAACCTACAACAACCAAAACAGTTTTCCTTCTTTGAATATTTCCCCTCTCCAATCCATAATCTATACGATTAACAGAGTAATTTAAAACCCAAATAAAATAGCTTCAAGTCCTTCAGTTTCTCCTCATCACTCTTAAACTTTATCCAAACCCCTGAACAGAGATTTGAAAAGTTTTGAATGATCTGGCCTTAGATCACCTCTCCAGGGTTCATTCACCAGTCTCAATCTTCCTATTCTACAAAAAGGTACAACTGCTTTTAATTCCTTTACATATATATTTTTTCCATTCAGGCCACAATTCATACTATTTTTTTATGCTGATACATTCTCTCCACTTCTATTTTTCTGCCCCTTTCTACTAGTTAAGTCTTATTCTAGAGTTCAGTTTGAATGCTTCTGATATTCTCCAGGAAACATTGTTTGACCTCTCCATTCTGTTTAAATTCTCCCTGCTTTTCCCCCTCCAAAAGTGCTCTGGTACCACTCTATTCTTACAATCTAAGGATAACACTAGAATTAGTGGATTACAATTGCCACTTCTCTCTTTTCTCCAGCAGATTTCTCCAACTGATGTAAGATAACAATTGTGTTCTTATTCACTACTAATTTCTAGAAGATTGTCATGAACATAGCAAGCATTCTGATAAGAGATGTGGAGGAAACAAATGGATGGACAGATGGATGGAAGGATGGATGTATGGATGGACAGATGGATGGAAGGATGGATGGATGGATGGATGGATGGATGGATGGATGGACAGGTGGATGGATGGATGGATGATAGATGGACAGATGGATGGGTGGTGAATCTTCTTCCTGGGAGGTAGAGTTGATAAAAGGGAGGAAATATCAGAAGAATCAACAAGTAAGCTGTGCCTTGAAGAATGAGGTTTCCAGAGGTAAGAAAGGGAGAAAGCTTACCATCAAGAAATTAGCAAGTGGTCTGACAATGTTTGAAGAGTGAAGAATTAAGAATAAAATTTCTGTGCTACTCAAGTTTTTACTTCACTCTTTTAGGTAAAAGAAAAAGCTGTATGACCAGTCTATGGATGGTCCTAAATATGCCAATAAGATTGGACTTTGTCTTTATATAGTAAATATACCACAAAGATGTATCATCAGTATTTAATTTTAATAACATTTTTGGGCATTTACCATATGCCAGGTCCTCTACTAAGTACTTTAGATGTTAGTTCATTTTAACCTTCCAGAATCCCCGTTGTCAGTATACAATAGGCAAACACTGGGGTGAGTCTGCCTCTTGCTATGGGCAAAAAAGAGATGCATTGTCTATAGGGTATCTAAAAACAATTATAAAACATACTGTGATTATCATCATGAGTTGAAAATCATAAATAATGTCAGTGACAAAATACTCTTTCCTAAAAAATGTAATTTGTTATTTTAAATCCTATAATTGCTGGTTAATGTGATTTTGACTGGCTTCCATTATGTCATTTTATATGATCACTTGAAGTTTTATTTAATTGCAAATTAAAAATAATCAAGCAAAGCAAAATGCAAAATGTAATTTTTGTTTGGTAGGTGCAAGTTTTAGTTCACACATAAAATACTGATTTGAATAACATTCTTAGAATTAAAATTTCATACTCTTGTTTATTATTCAATTGTTCACTCAAAAATTATTTCTTTCATAAAAATTGTTTCAATTTTATGAAAAATATATATTTATAAAATATATAATTAAAATTATGACTCCATTACTTTTTTGTATTATGTCATTTATTTCATTTTTTTAGTGCTTAGTTTTGCTGGCATAATTATACAAAGTTCAATAAAGAACACAGTAAAAGAAACTGTGTTTCTTTTCTAACCATTATTACTATTATGTATTTTATTTTATGACTATGAATGAAAATAACTTTGTAGTAATATTGTCATGAAATGATTCACTCTGGTTATCTGGTATATTGTGTCCCAATACCAAAGTATCTAATAGGTGCATATATTATCCCCATTTTTATGGATCAGAAGAACTGAGTGAGAACTGGCAAGTGACAGAGTCATATCTGCATGCCAAGTAGATTATTCTGGATAAGGACAGAGAGGAGGCAGAGAGACCAGTTGGAAAACAGTCTTAAAAGCCTGTCCTGGTGACCATGAGTAGAGGGCTCATCTCTTTGAAGGGACTTAGCAGCTTCTGGGTGGAAGAATGACCTACATATTGTTCCATAAATGATTCTTACTAATGTTTACACATGAGATTTCTAGTGTACTGGTCCCTCTAGGATATTGTTGATGAAAAAATCTCATCTCTGGGGAAAGAATTGCTTTTCAGTGATTATGAGGCCAAAGTGATAAAAATGAAATATTGTAATTTCATAGCACAACACTGGTTTTCTAACTGCATTCCCATTCCTGATCTGATATAAATTTAATGAGGCAACTTGCAGAACATAACGTGATATGCAGGAAAATATTAGTAGTTCCTACGCTGACCTGCGCTACACCATTAAGGAAAAAGGCTCCATATCAAGTCAAGGATAACAGATTTCACCACCTCTCTCTGGATGGCTGGTAGCAGAACACAAAATAACCAGTTAAGGTTCTTTCCATTCTAATAATGTTATCATCCGGCATTCACGCGGTATTCATCACTATTATTACCCAAATAGTTTCTTGCTGGGTGTTTCCACAGCATCACCAGGCCTTTTCTCTATAGCTGGATAGGAGACAAGGCAAAGAGAAAAATGGGACTTAACCATTTAAGATTCAGATCACTCTGTCAATTTGGAAACCCTGCTTTACTTCTGATTCTGTTGTTGATTTCTTATCCATAAAAGAATGCATTATGTTGCCTTTTTCTTTGGTTTTTCTATTTTTATAAATTTAGGAGACAAAGCCTCTAAGTTACTTTATATTTCACTCACAATGTTTATGTTTTACTTGAAATATTAAATAATTAATGGATTGGCAGGTTCAGAGAATAAGGGAAGAAAGAATCTTAACTGACAGAGAAGATATCCAGACTGTTGAAGCCTAAGACTGGCTGAACATTTACCAAGAGATCATTGCTCTTTAGTATCCCTTAGGCCCCTAGGTCCATTCAACAGGAGAATTTTTGGTGAGAATAGAGAACAAAACACACATCAGGGTCAACTGCAGAGATGAGTCCTGTATGAGCTAAGATCACCAATTTATTTTTTAAATAAACCAAAGTATAGATTTTCATTTGCTGGTAATTATTCTGGGTGACTTCTCTTCAACAATGAATTCCATACTACTTTAAGCATAAAGGTGTCATTTTGAGGAAAGGGTGATAGAAACAGCTCATCTCAGGGGATATATTAGGAGAAAACGAACATTAGTACAGGGAGAAAAAGCAATTTAATTCAGATTCCAGAGTTTGAATTTGGTGTGTCTGTGTCTGTTGTCATTGGAAAATTGCCTAAGGAAGTGTTATGAACAAGTCTATGATAAGGTATGGATTTTAGTCCTGTTCTTCCATAATTTTTTAAGTGAAAGTAAGATAATCATAATGTTCTCTCCTTAAAGAAAGGAGAAAAAGTTGAAAAAAGCAACAGTTATTTACAATCTGGATTTTTTTTTAAAGATTTTATTTATTTATTTGACAGAGAGATTACAAGTAGGCAGAGAGGCAGGCAGAGAGAGAGAGGAGGAAGCAGGCTCCCTGCCGAGCAGAGAGCCCGATGTGGGCCTTGATTCCAGGACCCTGAGATCATGACCTAAGCCAAAGGCAGAGGCTTTAACCCACTGAGCCACCCAGGCGCCCCAATCTGGATGTTTTTAAACAAAGATGAAAGCAGTTTCTGAAGGTCACAGAATTTGGCCTAAACAGCAAAACAAAACTTAGTATTGAAAATCAGGTATTTTCTGGGAAAAAAAAAATCAGCTGATAGCCTTATGGAGTTTCCCTGGTACATAACTTATTGCTTCTCTCTTGCTATTTTTTAGATTCTCTCTTTAATCTTTGACATTTTAGTAATTACGTGTTTTGGATTACTACTCAGCCATAAAAAAGAATGAGGTTTTTGTCATTTGTGACAACATGGATGGACCCAAAGTATAGGAGGCCAAGTTAAATAAGTCAGATAGAGACAGACAAATACTATATGATTTTACTTATATGTAGGATATATATAAAAAAGCAAACAAAAAACAGAGACAAAATAATAAATAAAAGAACAAACTTGTGATTGCCAGAGGTGAGGGAATTGGAGGAATGAGTGAAATAGATAGAGAGGGAATTAAGACATACAAACTTCCAGTTACAAAATAAATAAGTCACAGGGATGAAAAGTACAGCACAGAGAATCTAGCCAATAATATTTTAATAATCATGTATGGTGACAAATGATGACTATACTTATCATAGCAAGCGTTCTGTCATGTATATAAATATCAAATCTTTATGTTGTACACTTGAGACTAATATATGTTAACTGTACTTCAATTAAAAAAGGAAAATTAGATATTTTAGGCAAAGCACTTCTGCAATGCAAACCTTCAAGTAATAATGGAGCCACTCACAAGCTGAGCATTTTTAAGTTTGTGATATGTATGGAGCACACTGTTGACACTTAATTCCCTGTAAATTTCAATTTAATGACTTTACCATCCCTGTGAGAGCTATCCACAGAAGCCATCTAATGCAGTGATTTTCCCTGAGTTGAAGAGAGAACAGGGCAAGGTGAATTAGAATTCCCTGAAAGGTGTTTTCAAATTACACACCCCCAGCGTAACCCAATATTCTCCTTCTCAGGTGCTTGAGGCATGTGGACCACCAGAGGCCTGAATCAATACCGGAAAAGTGAGGGCCTAGAGAGATGAGATGATGATAACTAATGCAATTCTCCTAGCAAGCCATATATCCAGACATGTAACCCACAACCCCAGAGGCACTACTGGATGATGCTTTTAAAAATGGACCATGGAGCCAGATATCCTGGGTTCAAATCCCAGTTCTGCATTATGCACCCTGCGTATTTGGCAATTTATTTAGACTCTCAGTAATTTCGTTATCTTGTCTTTTGCTGAAGATAATGATAGAAATTATTCATCACAAAGTTCTTGCAAAGATCATATGTGTGAGTACAAATGATGGATAGATAGATAGATACATAGATACATAGATACATAAAAGGATAGATAAATATTAGAGATAAAAACAATGTCTGGCACATAATAACTGATGCCTAAGTCTTAGGTGTCATTAATAAATTTAAATTCAGGTGGGAAGTGCTACAATTGGGAAATATATTTTGGGGTCATAGTAAGATATAGTCTTGGCACAGATGGAGAAAGGACAAAAAGGCTTTTTATCACAGTCAAGACAAGTCTTTCCACCAGACTACATTTTGCAAAATAGAGGTGTGAGGACCATATAGTCCTTAGACGTGTTCTATTGGTCTCCGTGGTGTTTTTAAGGAACTCAAATTTCTTGTTTGGTACAAAATTGGGAAATTCCACATATATATCCACATCATTTGATACTTCACATTTTCCTCCTTGACTCACTTTTCACCTTACTTCCATAATAACTCACCCTCATTGTCCTTTTATCCCTTATTGGTTGTTACTTCTTGGTTCTTTGCTGGTTCCTACTCCTCCCCAGACCCTTAGAATTGGGAGTGCCCAAGGCTTAGTTTTTGGACCTCATCTCCTGTGTACAATCATTCCTTTGTAGAGACTACCCAGTCCCACTGCTTTAAATATCAACCATACCCTGATGACTCTATGTCCCTAGTTTGGTCCTCCCAACACCACCCTGATACTTCAGTCTCTGATCTGATTTCCTACTTGGCAACCCCACTTAGAAGTCCAATAGGCAACTATTCCAATCTAGGTCAGGTGGAAAGAAGATCCTGTGCGAGGATTAAAGTGCAAGCCCCAGGCAATGATGGTGACAGAAAAAATGAAGTGAGGTAAGACCATGAAGTGAAGCATTTTTTTTTCCCTTGGGCTACCTCAAAATAATAACTACAGAGAGACACAGAAAACTTCTTAAGAGGCTTTTTCATTCCACGTCTAGGGAAGGGTACAAGGTATAGGTATTTCTTTAATGCACCATGGTATATATAGATGACCAGGGTAGAGGGAAACCTGGTGGCTGCCTCCCATGGAGAGGTAACTCTCTAACTTCTGTTCTTTGATGATCTCTCAGGGTGATACCACCCAAGTGATTGGATATGACATGCTGTTTCTTCCAAGTCCAAAAATGGAAAGTTATTCCAACACAGGCAGGCAACAGATAAAAATAATGAAGAAAGAAGAAGGCAGTTGAGGACATCTGAGAAAATGCACAGGTTTGGCCTCCAAAAAATCATCTTTATTTTTTTTTAATTTTATTTATCTTAGAGAGAGAGAGTGAAAGTGCAAGAGGGAGTAGAGGCAGAAGGAAAGAGAGAGAGAGAATCTCAAGCAGACTCCACTCTGTGCATGGAGCCTGACTCAGGGCTCAATCTCATGACCCTAAGAGCGTGACCTGAGCCAAAACCAAGAGTCTGATACTTAATCAACTGAGTCACCCAGGCACCCCTAGATCATATTTAAACTAACCTGTCCGAAAACTATCTTCTCTCTTGAACTGCCCTCCTTTCAAATGCCTCCCCTGTATCATTTACAGAGTTCCAGGTGCAAAACCTTGGTGTCTTGCTTATTTCCTTTCTTTCTGGCATACTCTATACATACTCTCATAGCCAATCTTCCTGATTCTTCCTTCAAAATATAATTAAGACCTGGATGCCTAACTCAGGGCCCAAGTCCAACTCAGGTTGGGACTAGAGCTGCATTGCTGGCTTTCCCAAATCTCCAGCTTGCACACAGCAGATCATATAACTTCTCACCCTCCAGAATCGAGTAAGCCAACCCCTCATAATAAATCTCATTCTGTGTATCTGTATATATTCTGTTGATTCTGTTCTTATTGGAGAACCGTGATTAATACATGTTCAAAAAGAATCAAGTGAATGATTTACTTTCGTTTTATTTTTTAAAAACATAGGAAATACTTGACACATATTAAAAAACATGAAGAACTGAATGATATTCTGTAATACAAATCTGATCTTATTTCCCATGTGCTTAACATCTTTTAATGGCACTTCCTTTCCAAAGCCTAAAAGCTAACTCCTCAGTCCAGCATATAAAACCTTACTTACCTTTCCAGCATCATCTCTCCCTATTCTCTCAGATGTTCGTTGTTCGGGACTTAGATTTTTCTAAAGTTCTCACATAAGGTGACATTTTCTTCTCTTTGTCCTTCACTTCCCTTTATCAACCTGAGAAATTTTCATTTCAGGAGGCAACTCAAAAGTTACTTCCTTCCATGAACCTTTCTCTGGACTCCCAAGTGAGCAAAATTGGATGCTGTCACATCCATGTTTCCAGAACCACTTACATATTTCTGTTTTGTAGCTTATAACTACTAGTTTAAAAGTCCTTTCCCCCCTTCTCAGTCTTCTGCAGATACAGGGTCATAGTGTGTTTCTACATTCCCAGAACATGTGCAAAATCAATCAAGTTATTTGAAGCACGAGGCAAAGTGAATGAAAACTAGCATTCCTGCATGTACCTAAATGCTTTGTCAAAAAAAAAAAAAGAAAGTACATTATTGGAATATTAACTAAGTAATTTTCTCCTCTATGCAAAATCCTCTTAAAATCCACTGTCAGGAAAGTATCACATCTTCTAAGGGACAGCTTGAAATGCTTCAGTCCTTTAAGTGAGGGAAACTCCATAAATTATTCTGGCCCTTGAAGTGCACTGAGATATTTATTCCCAATAATGAAAATGATTTTCATTTAAAATATATTTTCCTTCTTTCCATAGTCCTGAATTTTCTTTCTTTTTTGTGTGTGTGTTTCTGTTTTGTTTTGTTTGTTTGTTTGTTATTTGTCTCATTCACTCTGTTGCATATATCTTTTTTCCTTAGTGGTAACCTCTAATTGTCTTGAGAAAGAGAAGAATAAAAAGGAAATAAAATTCTAAGATTACTAAAGTTCCTTTGAATTCTGCCGTTATATAAGGTAAAGAAATGAAAAGCTTTCTTAGGTTGGAGATAATATGAATAAATTAAAAATGACAATTACAAAGAAAAAAATCCTTCCTCAGGAAGAAGTTCTCCTAGGCATATGCATTCTTTAGAGAATATATTCTCATTCTATCTACTTTGACTATACTTATAACTTATTCTATCCTCCCTAACTTTATAGTTGCCTGTTTTT
Organism: Ailurus styani; assembly: GCA_002007465.1. NCBI lineage: Eukaryota > Metazoa > Chordata > Mammalia > Carnivora > Ailuridae > Ailurus > Ailurus styani. The sequence continues at coordinate 6,593,094 of LNAC01000011.1, read as the reverse complement.
ACAAATTCACATATTATCCTTTTCCTTTAACCAAGATTCCTTCTTCTCCCAAAGGCTTCACCAAATGAGTAATGCAAAAAGGCATTCAGGTCACACACACAAAAACAAAGAAACAACATATTACATACAGGATATGTTTTGTATTTTTGTAGTTGTGTGACTTTGGGCAGGTTATTTAATCTGTTTTAGCTTATTTCCTCTTACACATATAAATATGCTTTTTGTCCCACTTCATGGGACTATGAAGACAATCATATGGGACCTTTATCGAATTATTATTCTTAAGTATAAGATTAAATGTAAACTGTTATTGCTTAATTGCAGTACTATAACTAATTAACCTTATCCGTTACTATCAATGGGCATAATTATTTCCATCTACAGAGTGGGGATTACCTCTAAGATTTAGTCCATCTAGTGGCCCCTGGTTCATTATAGAAGTAATATTTTGGTAATCTCCAGAATTTTGTGCCCTGTCACAGATACAGTCATTCACTTCTTGTCTTCTTGACCTCCTTCTTTTGTGCTTACCTTATCATTGCTGAGAGTCTACATTTCTTCTTTGCCACTTTTACTCAGTATTCTTAAGTAAATTTATACATTAGTTTATGTATTCACCTTCTCACAAGCTTTATGAAGACAAGAATGCTGATATGTTTGTGGCTAGAAGAGTAGTTGGCATATAAAGTGCTTGGTAATATTTTTTAGCTTTGAATATCCTAGAAGAACAATTTATTTTATTTTATTTTTTATTTTTTTAATTTTTTTAAATTTTTATTTTTTAATTTTATTTTTTCAGTGATCCAAGATTCATTGTTTATACACCACACCCAGTGCTCCATGCAATATGTGCCCTCCTTAATACCCACCACCAGGCTCATCCATTCCCCCTCCCCCTTCCCTCCATAACCCTCAGTTTGTTCCTCAGAGTCCACAGTCTCTCATGGCTCATCTCCCCTTCCAATTTACCCCAATTCACTTTTCCTTTCCTTCTCCTAATGTCCACCATTTTATTCCTTATGTTCCACAAGTAAGTGAAACCATATGATAATTGACTTTCTCTGCTTGACTTATTTCACTCAGCATAATCTCCTCCAGACCCATCCATGTTGATACAAAAGTTGGGTATTCATCCTTTCTGATGGCTGAGTAATATTCCATTGCATATATGGACCACATCTTCTTTATCCATTCATCTGTTGAAGGGCAGCTCAACTCTTTCCACGGTTTGGGGACTATGGACATTGCTGCTAGGAACATTGGGGTACATATGGCTCTTCTTTTTTGAAAGAGGGTTCCCCTTTCTCCACATCCTCTCCAATGCTTGTTTCCTGTCCTGTTGATTTTGGCCATTCTAACTGGTGTAAGGTGGTGTCTCAATGTCGTTTTGATTTGAGTTTCCCTGATGACTAGTGATAATGAACATTTTTTTCATGTGTCTGTTGGCCATTTGTATGTCTTCTTTGGAGAAGTGTCTGTTCATGTCTTCAGCCCATTTTTTGACATGATTACCTGTTTTTTAGGCATTGAGCTTGAGAAGTTCTTTATAGATCTTGGATATCAGCCCTTTGTCTGTAGTGTCATTTGCGAATATCTTCTCCCATTCCGTGGGTTGCCTCTTTGTTTTGTTGACTGTTTCCTTTGCTGTGCAGAAGCTTTTTATTTTGATGAAGTCCCAAAAGTTCATTTTCACTTTTGTTTCCTTTACCTTTGGAGAGAGCATCCTGAAAGAAGTTGCTGTGGCCGATGTCAAAGAGGTTACTGCCTGTGTTCTCCTCTAGGATTTTGATAGATTCTTGCCTCACGTTGAGGTCTTTCATCCATTTTGAGTTTATCTTTGTGTATGGTGTGAGAGAATGGTCGAGTTTCATTCTTCTATACATAAATGCTTGTTGAATAAATAGCATAAATGGAATATTCTTTGAGCATCTATTATAAGCACTGAAGGGATAATGGTAAGAAAGGTGGTAAAGAGCTTTCCTTTTCCAAAACGGTTACTCTCAATTAAATTGGTGAGGAAAAAACTTTTAACAGTTAAGCAAAAGGGATTATTTCAGGTAGTGAAAACTACAGTGTGAGAGAAAATGACTTAAGATAACAAGGACAAATTCAACTGGGTGGTCAGGAGGGAATGGCAAAGGAATGTCAGTTGACATCTTTATGCCAAGATGGAAAGAACTATGGGAAAAAGAAAGAGCATAGCATTTCGGGCAGAGGGAATCACAAATACAATCTTGCTTGCTGGCTGACTTATAGTAACCATTCTGAATGTCATTTTAGGTCTAATCTCTCCTCAGTAGGTAAGGCATCTGTAGAAATATGACCTCAACAATTCACGTGTTGGCATGGCTGGGAAATCTTTCCAGCCACATACAGTAACCTTGTGGGCCACTTCCTCTAGAAGTAGCCCTGCCATTCCACAGGTGCCTATATGACTATACTTGTGTATGTATGTACGAATTTCATGTACTTTACAGACTGAAAATCAGACATTTTCTATTGATGTCTAGTGTAACCCAGTCTTTGTTACCTGGGTGATGTTCTAGGGCAGAGTTTCTCAGTCATGTCACTACTGATATTTGGGGCATTTTAAGAAGTTTAGAAGCTTCCCCAGATTCTACCACTAGATGCCAGTGGCACCTCCCACACACAACCGCAGTGATGCATCAAACATATCTACAGACAGCCAGCTATATGTCTAAAGAGACAGAATTTTATCTTGTTGAGAAACAGTATTCTAAGAGAATAAACAGCAGAGGCATCCCCTGTCTTAAAAAAATTAAAAAAATAATAATAAAAAACAACTTTCTCAGTAATCTGGAAGAAAAAACATTTGCTTATCCTACTTTATAGAGGTAATTTTTTTATCTTTCCAGTCATCAGGCATTCTGTGTAGATTTGACCACTCAGTGCCTGAATTCCTCACCCTCCTGTGTCCAGGAGCTAATCTTTGCAAATTACATCCTATCTCTGAAATTCTGCTTCTTATACTTAAGATAAAAAACAGGACTAGTTGATGTCCAGAAAACCACCTATCTTTTTCTTTTTCTTTTTCTTTTTTATAATTTATGTATATATTTGAGAGAGAGAGAGTGGGGGGGAGGGGCAGAGGGAGAGAGAACCTTTAGCAGACTCTGCACTGAGTGGGGAGCCCGACTCAGGGCTCAATCTCAAGACCCCGAGATCACAACCTGAGCCAAAACAAACAGTTGGGACGCTTAACCTACTGTGCCACTTGGGAGCCCCAGAAGTCACCTATGTTAAACACTTAATCATTTCTAGAAAATATAATCCTAGTATCTTTAGCGACATTGACAGGCTTATGATTTTCGTGATGTAACTTACTGGGATTTGATGGCCTTGTGTCACTGGTACATATACGGACTCAGTTGTGTGCTTTGTCTTCTTTAACTACTGGGTTCAGTCTTCCTTTTTTCTCCTAAAACTGTTTGGGAAGACTTTAACTGTTTTTATTTTGTTCTTTTTATAGTTGTTTTGAGCATTTTGTGTTTTCAGCTCAAGAATCTATCAATACAAGGTTAAAAGCATATCTTTCATATGTTTTTCTCCCAAATGATAAAAATAGTTTACTGGTTCAAGTGGAGGTAAGTATCAAGCATATTTTTTTTCTTCCGTCCATAATTCACTCAACTATTTAATGTAATATTGAGTACTTAGATCCAAGGAACTGATAGAAAGGAAATACAGAAACTGGCCTGCTAGTAAGGAGCCAAGAATTCAATGTGTGAATATACACATGGGCGATGCAGTGTGGTAAGTACTATGGACAAGGAAGTACAGAGCGTTAAGGAAGCAGAAAGAAGATGCATCTAACCAAACCTACTGGAGGGATAAACTTAGTGAAGATATACTATAACGTTCAGCACATTTATGTATGTGTTTAGACTCAAGCATGCTAAACATTGTCTACGTAGTCTCAAACTCAAATTTCAGGGCCATGAGTGAATAGTAGTCAAATTAGAACTTGGGACATACATGTGAGTATGCAGCTAAAACCTTTTACATGTTATGCTTGAGTGCACTTGTTCAAACACTCTTGCTGGGCATAGCATCTCCAGGACACTTAGGTAAAAGTGAAAAAGCAAGCAAACAAACAAACAAAAAGCTTGGCAATCACCTGAGTCTTTATTCTGTGCAGTGATGCACATCAAGGAATTTGAAAGCATGAAGCTCAAGAAGATAGTTTTTCAATTTGCCAGGGGGCAGCAAGAGGGGAGACCAAAATGAGAACAAAGAGATCTGGGTGTCAGTAAAACCGTGAAACCCTTTAAAGTGGAATTAGATTTCTTAACAACATATGTATTCAATAAAGTAAAGATATTTGATTGCAATTTGTACAGCATCCATTTGAAAGTTAATAATTAACCATCAGGAGAAATTACTCTTTTCAAAATTATAATACAATAGAGTATTTCATACTAAAAACCTTTGGGGAGTGGATGAGTGGTTTCATTTTGTTTTGGCATCGCAATTGGCTTCAATGTATAACCTCACTAAGCATGATGGCAGAGAATCTTTTGTGCAAAATGAGTGTAGCACCAGGTCAGCACCAGTCAATCACTGTTCAATAGGCTTCCTTCAGATAATACAATGGGCCTCAAAATAATCCAAGAAAAAAAGTGTGAGTCCATTTCGGCTGCAGGGTTATCCCATTGAGAGCTTAAATTTCACTTCTCTCTACACTCATTTTCACATTTTAATTTACACACAGTTCATAGATTCCCCCAAATAATGATTTAGTTGTCAGGTAATATTATTGCTCAAATGCTTTCATTGCATATAATATCCCCTTTGTATTTAAGAAGGTCATCTCCTCTCTCAAGCTAGTAGTGTTCAACCAGGTAGAAGACAGCCCAATTGAACTAAAGACCTGATAAATCCAGTCTATCAATTACTCATTCATTCCTTCATTCAGTCCAATAGCCAGTCAACTGTATTTGTGCAGAACTATGACATATATGGTACCCAAACATTTTCTGATGGATATAAATAGAAGTGGGATTTTGCAATCATGTCTAGCACTGGCAAGGATGGTACTTTCATACACGGACAGTGGAAATAATCATTTTGATTGTCGATTCCTCTACATCTCATCCATCCTAAATAACTAGTCAAGTCAATTACGGTAATTCAACTTCCCTTACAGAGATTGGTTGGGAATAAGCATTTGGTCAATCTGGCCAATGATTTGTGAGGTCTGTGAAGGCTGCCTTGCTGGCATGAATTAGGGACTGGACCTTATTCTGTCCAAATGAAATATTTGAAGTTGTATGGACACTGCCACCTGCCTATGATAGTAACACCAACAAAAAGTAGAGATGGAAAGAACAAGATTCCTTAATGTTTTTGAGCCTCCTTTTCAAAAAGCTTTAAAGACTGCCCTATCTTTGGAATTTCTAATATATTTTTTTTATTATTCAAGCCACTTTAAAATGGTACTTTACTTGCAAATTGAAACATCATAATTGAAATGGTGTAATTTGGTATTCTTTCCCTGCAGAATAACTTGTCTGTGTATGAAGAATCCTAAAATACTTGTACACTTAAGCACATTTATGTGTCATTTAGTGGATTTTTTCTGACGAAAGAATCAAAAAATCCTATCAAATTTTAAATATAGAGGCTTTCTATTGTCTTTTATAATAGTGAAAATTTGCAACAACATAAATAGCCAAAAATGGAAAAATAGTTAAATTAAGCATATGATCCAATAGATATCCATTGAAAATTACATATTTAGAGAATTTTCAGTGTTAGAATATTTATGTTATACTATCAAGTAAATATAAAACCAGTAAGTACACTGAATACAAAATGATATGTTACTACTAACACTATCAGCTAATTTCATTTCTATAGAGTTCTAGCCTCTTGCCAGGCACAGGGTTGTGACTTAAAGTGGATCATCAGACATAATTTTCTCAGCAAAGCTATACAGTAGGTGGTCTCATCATTTTAGTGTTATAATGAGCAAACAGATTTTAGAGATTGTATAACTTGTCAAAGGTCTTATAGGCTCTAAGCAGTGAACTGGAATTCAAACTTTGAGAATTATCTTTAAGTAATATATTTAGGATATATTAATGTAGGCTATTATTAATAATTAACACATTAATATATCCTAAGTACATATTTAGGATAAATAGGGCCTGGCTCATGTCCATCTCTGAATTCACCTGTTGTGTGACCAGCTCTCCCTGGTCCATGGGTACTTCCCTGGGACTCAGAGATGTTCCTAAGTTCATCTTTCTCTTCACTGTGGATCATTACCTTCAATCCTAAGGTCAGATGATAGTACGGCATCACTCCCTATCTCATTTAAATCATTTACTTTCCACAGTTCCATCGACACAAGGCTGTTGTGACTAGAGGACTTTTATTTTTTTATTTTTATTTTTTTAAAGATTTTATTTATTTATTTCACAGAGGGAGAGAGATCACAAGGAGGCAGAGAGGCAGGCAGAGAGAGAGAGGGGGAAGCAGGCTCCCCGCTGAGCAGGGAGCCCGATGCGGGCCTCGATCCCAGGACCCTGAGATCACGACCTGAGCCGAAAGCAGAGGCTTTAACCCACTGAGCCACCCAGGCGCCCTGACTAGAGGACTTTTAATAAAACGTTGGCATAAACTGAAAATTATACATCACAGAGACATAAATTTATATTTTAAAGCTACACATTTCTGTTCTTTAGAGTCCCTGCCATCGGGAATTCCCCGCTAGCTGCTGCTTTCCTTCTGACTGGGCATCCTGCCATGTTGCTAGGGTTCTTCTTCTATCTACCTCCTGTCTCCCCAGCTGTCAGATTCCAACCAAATCTAGATCCTATTAGCTTTCTATGCAAAGCATCACTAACTAGGTCCTAGGTGCATTTTTGCATATCCCAAGCTCCTTAAGGTACTGTTTTGTTGTTGTTGTTGTTGTCGCTGTTGTTTTTGTCATTTTTAAGGGGAAGAAGACAGTATCTTCTGGTGTCGACATTTAGGCTACCAGAACGTACAGAAGCTTAGAATCTTTATCTTAATATGATTTTACTTGATACATTTTAGACAGAACTTTCTAAAGAACAAATATCTAATTTATTGTTTGCACATTTTCTAGATTTCCAAAGTAAAGATTTATTTTTGAACTCTTAAAAAACTTAATTTTAATAAATAAAACCAATTAGTTTATTTTATTGTAATTTTTTTCTTTTCATAATATTTTTACTAAAGAGAACTTAATTTTTGTCCTGTGTCTGCATTTACTCATCCACTTGACTTAGGTGAATTCATTTATCTTTTTTACCCCAGGCTCCTCCCCTATAAAAAGAGAGTCCTTCTCTATCTTTCCCATATTTTCCCCTTGCTTGTCTACCTTTCAATTTTGTGCTGCTTCTCAGGTAGCCCAGAATGAAGCTTCTTACCATCCAGAACTTCCGGAGTCATATCCTATCTCCAGAAATTTCCTAGTTGTCACACTCCAATCTCCAATTAAATATACCTTATTAGTAAGATTAAATTTATCATTCAAATAAAGACAATTTTGAGATTATAAATCAATGCTATTAACAATGGCACTTCATTAACCAAGACCATCCAGGCAACTAGAGACCTATGGTCAACATTTATGAGGGAAGTTCTTGTTTTGGGATTTTCCAACTTAGGAAAACAAGGTTTTAAAGGTTACCCTTTAAAATGAACATTTGAATTTTATCCAGGCTCCTCCATAACTTCAGGAGAAAGGTGGGGCAAGAGAATATTAATGGAGATGTTGCCCATGTGTTGGGTATACTATGCTGTGTTGGGTTCTTACAAGAACATTCCAAAGAAGGGTTATCATCATTTCATAATTGCCTGGTTGACAAAAGAGAAATACAGGGACAGAAGAGTCTTTGAGCATCTCTCACATAACCTTTTGGCAGCTGTTGATTCTGTCCAACAAAGCCAGTTGTCAAAGGCACAATTAATCCCACCCTTTTCATTTTTATTTACTGGAGTAAAATACCTGGTCTCTTTATCCTCTAATGAGATCAGTGTCTTTGATCTAAAGTCTTCTATTCTTATTCATTTTTAATATGTTTCAGGGGCTTCTTTTTAAATGCATATTCAACATTCAAGTGACTCAAGTATAAGTAGCACATAATAATCTTATTTTTATGTTTATACAGTAATTCTTTGTCTTTCGTATTTGACTCCTTAAAAACGAGAATGAGGAGAGGAAATTTGCTTCATTCTTTCCTGGGAGTCACAATTTATAAAAAGGGTTTGTTGTTCTCGAAAAATTCTTTAAGGTATCCACTAGCCATCACTACAACAGCAGGAAATGTCTTGTATTCATCAACGGAAATAACTTTGGTCCAAATGGAAGAAACTGAGGGACACACAGTAGCTCACGTGTTTTCTTAAGCTTGTCCATTTTGTATTTCAATTAATTTTCCCACTGACAGAAATCTACCAAGGAAACAGAATAGTAGGGCCATTTTATTTAAACAAAAGTATCTAGGGAAAGAACAAAAATGTACAGATGTGAAAGTAAGCAGACCATATACTTAATTAATATTTTAAAAATAAAATATGCTTCAACTAGAGCCCAAAAATATTCATAGACAGTAAAAACAACCTGACAATAAGAATCCCAGAATATTCCTCCAAACTGGGGCAAAAAAAAAAAATCTCAGAATAAAAGGACATAGATATAAACACTTCCATATACATATATGTACAGTCACCATATGTAGTCTGAGTGCAATTTTAGCTTAAAGAGGGATAATGTTTTTGCCTTATCCACACACAGGTATGTAGATGAATCAATTATCTAATATATATTTAGTAAGTGCTTACCTGTACTATGCACTATGAGAGGTTCTAGGGATTCAAAATTATATAAAACCTAGTCTTGCCCTCTAAGAATTTAAATTTAAGTGAAAGATACAGATACAATAGTCTATTTCAATCTAGTTAAATATTTTGTTGTTGTTTATAGAACAGTCTTTTAAGGGGAAAGAATTTAACACTGTCTTATTTAAACTGAATTCCAAGGAAAAACTGGCAATTTTTATTGCAAGTGTACAAAAGCATTTGAAAATGTATTCTTTAATTCTTTAAAATACATTCTATTTTCAGTCAGTACTTGTTTATTACCCCCTGGGAACTTCTATCAGGCTTTAGAAGATGTGTGAAAAAAACACTTAGGAGCAAATAGACCAGAAATATTAAAGCATTAAGGAGTTCATCTAAATTAAATATTTATGCAAGAACAATATAATCTAAATTCAGAATATGTCAAGAAAATTTAAGTAGTTAATATGAAATTATGAACAACGGTCTTGCAATTCTACCTGTCTGTGAAATTGAATGATGCAAGATATTAGAAATGTGAGCAGTTTTAGTAGCATTCATTGTATCTACAGTATCTATGATGCATGCTGAGGTAGAATTTTGTATATTTTAGGCAAGTATTTTACATATTGAAAACTGAAAAAAAATTCTGAGTATTTCACATCATTTTAAAATGTAAAAGCACTTTTAATGATGGATGAAAAAGGAAATGTACAGGGACGCCTGGGTGGCTCAGTTCGTTAAGCAACTGCCTTTGGCTCAGGTCATGATCCCTGGGTTCTGGGATTGAGTCAGCGTTGGGCTTCTTGCTCCACAGGGAGGCTGCTTCTCCCTCTGCCTCTGCCTGCCACTCCGCTTGCTTGTGCTCTTTCTCTCTCTGACAAACAAATAAATAAAATCTTAAAAAAAAAAAAAAGGAAATGTACAGTTCCCTTTGTCTGAAAAATTCTTTCATTTCTCTTATGGATTTTTAAGAAGATATTCTATAGCAACTGTTGATTATCTAAGTAAGGAATTAAGAGAGTCTGTTTTTAAAGTTTGTGAAAATTGAGAATCTCCTGTCTTGTGTTAAGAATTGTGTGGGTTGGGGCGCCTGGGTGGCTCAGTGGGTTAAGCCTCTGCCTTCGGCTCAGGTCATGATCTCAGGGTCCTGGGACCAAGCCCCGCATCGGGCTCCCTGCTCAGCAGGGAGCCTGCTTCCCCTTCTCTCTCTGCCTGCCTCTCTGCCTACTTGTGATCTCTCTCTCTCTCTCTGTCAAATAAATAAAATCTTAAAAAAAAAAAAAAGAATTGTGTGGGTTTTTTTGTTTGTTTTTGTTTTTGTTTTTGTTTTGCTTTCCTTCCTTTCAGTGAGAGCAGTGACTAATGCCTATCCTCATAACTATTGTTTAATTTGAACCAAGGGACTAGTTGTGTCAACAGCAAAGATGAGTGAATGGCTTTGCCCATTACATTACACAAATTCCTTTCCATGTCCTGCAAAGAAATTTTCTTCTGATGTAAATCCTTCTTCCCCTTAACAACTCGTTTGATTTTATTAAACAGCTATTTTGAATTCTATCACTAAGCTGCACAGAAGTTTAGATATAACTTTATGAACTGCTATGAGGAATTGCCATAGAGATGCTGGGTATTTTTTTGCCCAAGGAATTTTAATTTGTCTTTTAAAGGTGTTTTTTTAATTTGTTTTTGTTTTTTCAGACAGAGTTTTTATAAACATATAGACAGAGGAACACACACACACACAGAATTCTAGAAACAATAGACCATATTCTGGCCACGCAGGTCTAGACTCAGTTTCTATTAAAGTAAGTAATTGACCAAAGTCCCCAATACCCACATTACCTTATGCTGGCTCATGTCATTCCTTTGTATCATTTGCCTGCTTTTCATTAATGATTTGACTTGTGTCCTTTGCTTTTTGCCATATATTTTCCTCATTCCTGTCTCCATTTCATGTTATTTCTCTTTTTTGTTGTCTTTTTTCCTTTTCACTCTTATCTAATTTATAATAATTTCCTGGCTTTTAGTAGTTTTCAATGTTAGTAAAAGTTGAGGTATGAGTAAAGGAAACAAATGCTAATCAAGTTTGACTTAATGTATTAACCGGTTAAGTATTTCCATATCTCTTCCTCTTCTCATATTATATTGTATATTTTCTTTGTTTTATTTCTTCAGCTACTTCAAATTTGTTCTAAAATGAGTTAGGGACTGTTACAAGGCTGATCTTAACTTTTTCAAAATCAAGATTTTACCAATGTTTTCTTCGAATATTTCCACAAGATCCAGCAGAGAAGTGAGCGTGTCTGGCAAAAAACACCATCAAATTCATGACTGTGATGATCAATTTTGTATCAACTTGCCTCGGCCATGGGGTGCCCAGATGTGCTGTCAAATATATTCTGAGTATATTCATGACTGTATTTGGGATAAGATTAACATTTAAATTGGTAGACTGTGAAAAAAAGCAGATTGCCCTAGGAATGTAGGTGGGTCCCATCCAGTCAGTTGAAGGCTTGCATAGAACAAAAATATCAGCCTCCCTTAGGCAAGAAAGAATTCCCCAGGAGACTGCTTTTGGACTTCATCTGCAATTTTGATTCATCCTGGTTCTCCAGCAGACTGCCTTCAGACTGGAATTAATTACTCTCGTGCATTTGTCCATGCCTCTGTGACTGTGTTTCAACCCAGTAGGCTCACTTACCTGTTGCTTCTCCTGGGTCTCCAGTCTGCAGGCCACCCTTCAGATCTGGACATGCCCACCTCCCTAATCATATGGGCCAATTCCTTATAATAAATCTCTTTCCATATGTATATGGAAATACACACACACACACACACACACACACACACACACACACCCCTATTCTGTTTCCCTGGAGAACTTTGACTAAAATAATGAGTTTATATTTTCTTATTTAACTAAATTGCCAGATTACCCAAAAAACATATGATTGTAAAAATAATTTATAATTCAAGCACATTTTTAACCTCTTTGAAATCTGAAGTGGGTGTTACTGGCTTTCTTTCTATGTACCTGACATTTGCTGTATTTCACACTTTAAGAAAAAAAAAGCTGCTATTCATTGAGCTCTTTCTATATTTTAGGAACTATAGTACTAGTTATTTACCTGGCTTAGTCTGCTCAGACTGCTATAACAAAAAGTGTTGTGGACTAGGTAGCTTAAAAAACTTATTTCTCACAGTTCTGGAGAGCGGAAAGTACAAGGTCAGGGGGCTGAAGAGATCTCGGGTCTGTGAGAGCTCACTTCCAGGTTCATCACTGGCCTCATTCTCACTGTGTCCTCACGTGGTGGAAGAGGCATGAGAGCACCCTGGGATATCTTTTATTAGGGCATATATCTGATTCATGAGATTCATGAATTCATGCCTAAATTCATCAGTTCATAGTGAATCCAATTCTTCCACCCTCATGGTCTAATCACCTCCCAAAGGCCCCCACCTCCTAATACCATCATACTGGGGATTAGGATTTCAACATATGATTATTGCAGGGGATACAAATATTTAATCCACAACATTAACATATGTTATTTAATTTAATCCATTCAACAACACTTGAAGTTAGGTATGAGCCAATTTCAGATTAGAGAAGCTAAATTAACTTACCCAAGGCCACATGGGTAGGAAGTGACTCACTCAACATGGACCTCAGGTCAAGTTATTTCCAGGAAAATGCTGGGGTTTTTTTGGTTTTAGGTTTTTTTTTTTTTCTTCCAAATTAGTTAGTTACTTCTGTGAACAGTAAGGTTCTTTCCCAAAAGAGCTAGTAAGCTTTTAAGACTACAACCAGTGACTAGAAACTTCCAAAGTGGGCTGCTCTTATGATGAAATTCTAGTAGAAATAGTCAGTGGGAGTAGACAAAAGACAAAAGGAATTTTTATATCCTTTAAAAACAAATTCAGGGGGCACCTGCCTGGCTTAGTTGGTTAAGCCTCTGCTCAGGTCATGGTCCCAGAGTCCTGGGATCCAGCCCCACGTGGAGCTCCTTGCTCAGTGGGGAGTCTGCTCCTCCCTCTCTGTCTCCCTCTGCTGCTCCCCCTGTTTGTGCTCACTCCCTCTCTCTGTCAAATAAATAAAACTTAAAACAAATAAAATAATTAAAACTTTAAAAAAATTAATTAAAACTTTAAAAAATTCACTCATTTGACACAGGAGTTAACATACTCTTTTAAATGATAACAATCTATCCCAATCTATCCCAACTCTGAATTCCTCATACTTTCTCCTTCCTTTCCTCCTACTCACTACATTTTTACATTTTAACCATAGTAACATATTTTCTGGTCCTAAAAAACACTCTGCCTCAGGGTCCTTTTACTTTTTATTCTGTCTCTCATTAGGTGTGTCCTTGGTTTATTTCATGCTTGGCTTCTCCTTCTTCAGGACTCATGTTAAATGTTACTTCAGTCAGAGTTGCTTTCCTTCAGGTACTATCTAAAGTAGATTCCATCGCCTCCCAATTACTGTCTATCCTATTTCTCTGTTTCATTTCATTGCTGTATTTATCACATTTTGAAACAGTTCATTTGAAAATTGTTTTTGTAGTTTTGGGTTTCTTGTCTTTAGGAGCTCTGTGATGCATTTGTTTTTTGTTTTGTTTTGTTGCTTTTTTTTACATTTATCTGTTCTCTATTTTTCTGGTAAGCATATCAGTATTTTTTTAAAGTAATCCCTCACCTTTTTCCTTTTTCTTTATATAGATATATAGATATATATCTTCTTGTTGGGACCTTCTATTAAATCACATTAGCCAACAGGTTTGCATAAAACCCAGCTCAATTAGAATTCCTCTTCCTAGAATGGGAACTCTCCGATTGTTTTTCTCTATATATCCTCTGAGCACCCATGGGTTCTGTACTAATTCCTTAGTTGTTTTGTTGCTGTTGTTTAATTTTAAGTTACCCCATACCTTTCAACATGTTATTTCAATTTTTGACATGAGTTAAAATCGGCATCTGTGGTTATACTGCTGTCTCTGCAAACCAAAATGCAAGCTCTATGAGGATACACACTCTGTTTTACTCACTAAACATCTGGAATAGAGTCTGATAGACAATGTATGTCTAATAATTGTTTAATAATGAATGAATGAAATCTAAGTTTCCTGAAAAGAGCCTTTGAAGCTGAGGTAACCAGATCCATGAGATGTATGTTTCTAGCATTAACGCCTCTACGAATTTGTTCCCACATCATGTGTAATTGCTTTCTCCCCACAATAATGTGAAGGCTTCCCACTCTCTTCTGTGGCCCTTGTTGTCATCTCCTGCAGATGACATGTTCTAATATACTGTGAGAATCAATGCCAGACTCAACCAGACAACTTACTTAGCTGTGTTACTTTAGCAAGTTGGTTAAGCCCTTTCTACGTCTATTACCTTCTAGGCAAAGTAAAAATAATGGTACTTCTCATCTCATGTTTAGTGGCATGAGTTCACCAAGCTATGTTTCATTTTCTTCCCAGGCGCCCAGCAAGGCTTCCTGACCCACGCTTTAACGGTGAGTCAGGGATAATGTAACTATAGTTGGAAATAGCTCATTCCACTTTCAGGCTTGGCTTCTAAAATTTTAGGCTTAGTACGATACAAATATCCTTTCCCCTGGTTTATTGGCCATATGCCCTCCAGTGGAGAATGTGAAGGACCCAACAGATGGTCAGTGGAAATAAGTCTGGATGGCCTCTGAATTACTATATTTTACTTTGACATAAGCAAGCAGTAAAACTTTGATTAATTAAGCTACTAAGATTTGGACTTTATAAAAAAAATACAGAATATAATCTAACTTGACTCAGTAGATGTATAATTATAAGGGTTCTTATGGAAATTACTTAGGATAAAACTCACTTGTCTCAAAAGGAAAATTTAATAATGTTATTCATTTCTTTTCCTCTATTCATTTTTACCCCTGTCCACTTTAAAAAATTTATATGTCTTTGTCAGCCCATTTTTACACCTTTTTTATCACTTAGATGGTAACTGTCCTCTCTCTTCATTGGATTATAAATACTATGTATTTTTTATTCCAATCTATGGAACTTGCTCACTCAATTAATTTCCCTAATTTCTTTTGAAACTTTCCATCTCCAGTGGTTCTCCTCTGCCTATGAATATGCTTTCATTCCATGCATTCATAAGGAATATCCTTCATCTCTGCTATGCCATTAATCTAGAGTCATTTCCCCTGTACTTCACGGAAAATAATTCTATTGAAAAGGTAATTTATATTCTCTGCTTCTACTCTTCTACTACTCTTTTACTCCTCCAAGTTTTACATTAGATTTTTCATCTCCTTCATTCTACTTAAAATGTCTTCTCAAAGGTCACTCATTTTGAAATGGCCAAATAAATTAGCAGTTTTCTTTGATGGCTCTTCAGCATTGAAAAGTGCTGACCCCAAACTCCTTATTTGGCTAGAATTATAGTAACTAGCTTCTGTCTTCTTCCCCATGACAAACTTGTGGCCTGGTATCTTGTCCCTTAGACCTCTGAAAATTCAGCCTTACATAGGGTTTTCATAGCTCTCAGGAACACTTTCCAACTATATAGATGCAGTTCTAATCTGTCTCTTGAAATCTACCTGGACCTTTCTAATGATCTGCTAGCCATAACCATATGTGAAATACTCTTTATTTTAACACCTAAACTTTGTCCTCCTCTTAAACTTTTCTGAACATGTCTCAAACTCAACTTATTTGCACCTGGAACATCTCTTCCTTTTAAATGTGGTAAGTGACATATTTTTTTTTTCAAACCATCCATTTTTGAGGATATAAACCATAAGTTATTCAATATTTTTCATTCATATTCACTTAATTGAATCATTTGTTCTACAAGGGAAAATATCTTGAATATTTATTTTTCTTTTCATTTGCTTATTTCATGAATGGCACTGCCAAAGGAATTGCTTAAGCCAGAAAAGAAGGTTCTATCCCTAAATATCCCCATCCTTCATCCCCAAATTCTAGCTTTCCACCAATTTTTACAAATACCAATCATGAAATATTGTTCAAATTCTTCTTCAGTTGTGTATCTTCACTACCAGTACCCTAGATTAGCCTGTATCATTGGTATCATTCATCTCATTTTTTCACCATGGTTATTCTTTCATCCCACTCAAATCCCTAAAATGCATTATTCGTAGACCAACCATAGTGGTACTTTTAAAGTCAAATCTAATCATCTCTTAGTGTCCTTCAAATACTTACTATTTTAGTTAGTAAAAAGTATAGACTCCTTACGAAAATTGTTCTTATAGTTTCTTCTTATAGTTTCCATGTCTGGAGCTCAACTAAGTGCTCAACATCACCTCTTGTTTTCTATCACACTGTATTCTATAGAAAGAATAATTATTTTGTTATTAGTATTCTCTGAGCATACGACATTCTCTTCTGTCTCCAGGTCTATGTACATGCCATTTGCTATAGTTAAAATATTCTCTACTCCAAGCTTTCTATCTGGATAACCGTGACTCATCTTTCTTTCACTTAGACACAGGGTGATCAAAAATTTATAGTTAAAGCTGGGATTCTTTTGAGAGTAGAAGAAGGTACTAGTAATAATTACACCAACAGAATAGGCATAAATGGGAACCGTTCAGGGCAAATCAGTATACATAATGAGAGTCCAAATTAGGCACCACTTTCTGGAAAAAAATTCAAGTCATCATTGTCAAGTTATTTGTTTTTCACTATATTTACATGGTACTCTATGTCTTCTATAATAACATTTATCATAATCTATTTTAATTTTCCGAGGGTTTTTTTTCACACTTTAAGACTGTAAATTCATTAATGAGAGGGGCTAGACCTGTCTACTCACCCATATACTCTAGTGTCTAGCACAATGTCTATCCCAATGGATAGCACAGATGATATTCACCCATTGTGCTTTGATAAATGAATTATTGTCACCCTGAGATTTTATTTCGTCTACCTTTTACTGTGTAAACCACTATTGTCATAAGTGTTGTAATCTTATACTCCATATTCAGATGCTTTTCAAGAAGGCACAGCTATAACAGCATATGTCCCCTATTAAACTTATTCAAGATGCCCCATCACCTCACAAATTAGGAACACAATTCCTAGGAGAGAATTCAAAACTTCTTCAACAAGTCTCCAAGCTTAGCATTACTCACAGTAGTCCTCTGTATACTATGTGTTCCAAACAAAATGCGCTCCACTGAGTTCTTTAAAAAGAACAAAACAGGGACTCCTTGGTGGCTTGGTCAGTTAAGCATCTGCTTTATGCTCGGATCATGATCCCAGGGTCCTGGGATTTAGTCCTGTATGGGGCTTCTTGCTCAGTAGGGAGCCTGTTTCTCCTTCTGTCTGCCCATCCCCCTGCTTGTGCTCTCCCTCTCTCTCTCTGGCAAATAAATAAACTAAAAAATAAATAAAAAATAAATAAACAAAACAAAAGAAAAAGATCTTTCATACCTTGACAACTTTATGCATCTACTAATGTCCATTCCGTTTTCTTGAGTGCCTCTCTAATTCATTTCTGTCTACCATTCTACCCATTGTTAGAGACTCATCTTAGATTTTACCATGTCCTTGAATATCCCCTAATTTATTTAAGAATGTAATAAATTAAATACTTTTAGGGTGCCTGGGTGGCTCAGTGGGTTAAAGCCTCTGCCTTCGGCTCAGGTCATAATCTCAGGGTCCTGGGATCGAGCCCCATATCGGGCTTTCTGCTCGGCAGGGAGCCTGCTTCCTCCTCTCTCTCTCTGTCTGCCTCTCTGCCTACTTGTGATCTCTCTCTGTCAAATAAATAAAATAAAATCTTTAAAAAAATAAAATAAATCAAATACTTTTGAACTAGTGGGAAATATTTTTCTTTCTTGCCTCAATTAGCTGATAGAAATCAGAATTTGGAGTCAGAATATTGAGACTCCACTTTTAACTCTTTTAGTGTAATAGATACGCAATTATAGGCTACTCCTGGGCATCCTTCAGCAGTAAAATTGACATAATAACAACAGGCCCCTTGGTATGATTTCTGTAAAAATCATATTACCAAGTGAATGCATTTGTACAGGAGTAAAGGGCTCTTCAAATGTAAGTCAATATTTTTATCAGTGTCTGGAATAAGCTAGAGAACATTCACAGAACCATAGGTTTCTATAACTTTCTTAATTTTATATTGAATAATTTCTAAATAATGGTAGATTCTAGAATGAGATTGCATTACACTTACGTTTCTCCGCCCCACCCCTCCATAGAGCTAAGTACCCTGGAAATTATTTCACCGACAATGTTAAAGGGATCCAGCTTTTGGATCCCTTTAACATTGGTCAGAGACTTCACAATTTAAGGAACAACAAAGCAATATCCTTGGATTTTCTTTTCATATCCCGTATACCCCCAGATTGGGTGCCAGAAAAGCTTGTTGTCCAGAACCGCCAACAAACACTATACAAAACAGACAAGAAAATTCTGCTCTCCCCAGCCAAAGGATTAGGGAAAGTGAAATCTAACATTTAAGGGAGCCCCAGAAACCACTCCTCAACCCAGACCAGCCGGCACTCAGATCCTTTGTGGTAACAAAGCCCTGGGCTGATGAGTCCCCAGTCCATAATCTGGATTTCAGCGAAGCTGATCTTCCAGCAACAACGGAAACAGTAAAACCCTACATTACTCTGTCCTTCAAGTGGCACAGGAAGAACCAGGACAAGCTTCTGTAATTTCCCACCAGATGATCACCCATCGATAGCAGGCAAACCCAGGAAGTGCCTTTTATCCCCACAGTCAATGTCAGAAAGGATTGGGCAGAAGCCTAGCAGCACCAAAATAATAAAACAAACCAAGATAACATTGTAAGGACTCAGAAAGCCTAACTCTCATGAAACTAAAGTCCACGAAAGTTCACCAGAACCTATACACTAAATTTCAGTGTAATGACTGCAAACCAATATAGAAGAACCCTATATAATGCCCTTCCCTTGAGTGTGGATTGGTCCTCCTTACCCATTTCTTTTTTTTTTTTTTTTTAAAGATTTTATTTATTTATTTGACACAGAGAGAGAGAGATTACAAGTAGGCAGAGAGGCAGGCAGAGGAGGAAGCAGGCTCCCTGCTGAGCAGAGAGCCCGATGCGGGCCTCGATCCCAGGACGCTGAGATCATGACCTGAGCCGAAAGCAGAGGCTTTAACCCACTGAGCCACCCAGGCGCCCTCTCCTTACCCATTTCTAAAGAGAATACAGCGAAGATGATGAGATATCACTTCTATGATGAAGCTATGTAAGATTGTCAATTTGGTCTTACAAGGAGTCTCTCTGTCTTCTCTGCTGGCTTTGATGAAATGATCTACCTTGTGGGAGAGGGCAGCATGGCAAGAAACTGAGTATGATCTCTGGTCAACAGCCAACAAAGAAACATGATCCCCAATTCATTGGTAAACAGCAGAGCAGTTAAATGGTATCTCAGAACTGAATCCTGCCAACAGTCATGTAAGTTTAGAAACTGATCCTTCCCCAGTTGTACCTTCAAATGAGACCTCAGAACTGCTTTATCCCTTGACTGCCACCTGAAGTGAAAGACCATGAAGCAAAGGACTCATTCCAGCTGTTTCCAGGCTCCTAGCCCCACAGAAACTCAGATAACAAGTGTATAGTGTTTAGGCTGGTCAATTTTGGTATTTTGTTACACAACAATAGATAACTGAGATATATATATATATATATATAATATATATATATATATACACACACACACACACACACACACACAAACACATATACATTACACTCTTGACTATGATTATCAATGAAATATTTCTCTAATTACATGTAAACAATGTATTTTTTATTTGAGGTGAACGGCCTAAATATATATCCCAAGAGGTCAACTTATTTTCAACTACCTTCTTCACCTGCTAGAGATCAAGTAAAGAAGCCATAGTAATTTTTACTGTAATAGAAAAGTTACTCTTTTTCCTCTATGCTGGCTTTTACTTGTGCTTAAAATAAATGTTTGTGGTTTAAACGGTTAACTAGCTGAACCATAAAGGCTCTGGTTATTTTATGTTTCCCTCAAAGACCATTTGTAGTATTGATTAAACCCACAGGCATCTGGGAAGTTGTTTTTGTCTCAATAGCTCAACCATGTGGTTCTGTGCAGTAGCAGGACAAAGCTTAAAGATGGAGTAGTTTAGAAAGACATTGGCTTTACAAGCAGCTTCCGTATTTAATCTGAAAACCTTGTGAAATAAGTACACATACAGAATTATATATATCTGTGTGGAATTTTCCTATGTTTGAACATATTTGATACACATTAAATTCACATTGTAGAACCCTTAACTTACCTGAGTCTCCCTGACAAGCTTTCCTTTTGGATTTAAAGATTGTCCTTGTCTGCTAACTTTGTGTGTTCCTTCTAATTGAAGTTGATATAGGAAGACACTAGAAGAATTTGCATACTACTCTTGAGGGATTATTTTCATTAGAGAAAGTAATACCAACTTCAATAGCAAACAAATAACAAAATCTTACTGTCCTAAAATGAAAAATGTCTATTTTTCATGTCAAGTCTAGTAGATGTTCCTAAATGGTGGGAGGACTTCCATGTGGTTTTTTGGAGACCCAGACTCCATGTATCTTGTAGCTCTACCATTCTCAAGAACCTCAGAGGCATCTACCTGATCACGTACATCCTTTACGCAGAGGGAAAGCAAGAGGATCACCAGCCAAAAATCTATTGGGCAGTTCTGGAAATGATTCATATAATTTACTGACAAAAGTCAGTCAATGGCCTCACGCAACAGCAAAGGAGGTTGGGAAATGTAGTCTACTTTTGTACTTTCTTTTTGAAAAGAAAGAAAATGAGAATTCCTAAAGAAGATCATGACATGAAGGTAGAGAAAAAATATGCAGTGTCAATATGAATAGTATTATTGTTGCAAAAATATAGTACATCATTTATGAAGCTTACTTCCAACATTAATCAGTATTTGTAAAAGGAGGGAACTTGCTTTCAAGAATTCTGTAACACCTAAATTACATAAAATAATGTAATAATGCAAGACGTATGAATTAAGACATAATATCTTTTCTAATTTTCCTTATGGTTGTAGTCATTTAGTTTATTTCTTAATTACTGATGTAAAGTTATTTTCTTTCCCCAGTTCTCTGTTCCTTTACCTTTGACAGCTTATTTCCCTTCCCCATATTAAGGGACCCTCACAATCTGTGTTACAGCAAGTTGTGAATGGGGTCATTCATCTCGCAAAAGACCCATTTGGACCTTATTCCTAGGCTAGGTCAAGTTTTCAAATAATTTTTATTTTAGCTAAGCAATTCCTGCAATTCTTAATCATACTAGAAATGGAGGTCGAATCTGCCTCCTCCTGAGCAGCAGAGCAGTTAAATGGTATCTCAGAGCGCAATAACTACCAGAAATGAAGTAAGTGACCAGGGAGATGGAATAAAATGGAAAAAAAAGAAATATAGAAATTGACACTAACTTCACCCAGTAGTATTTAGTGACTGCTTCTATGATCTCTGTGGATAAAGCCTCTGGAAGTAAAGTTTGTATATGTTGCTATCCTAATAAAGGTCACACATTGTTATGCTTTGGCCTAAACTGAGTGATCTCCTGGTTAGGACCTTGACAAATGTCTTGGGTCATGAGTGTCAATATGCACCCTCGATCTGAAATGTTTTATATTTTTCTCTGGATTTGTTTCTGAGGAAGGAGGTTATGCTGGGCCTGCAGTTCCGAGTGACCTAAGTAACCCTGAAACTGTAATTGGCATAGTCGCTCACAAAGTATTATTAAAAATAGGTGTTTGGGGGAAGAATTGTGGTTTATATTGTATTCTATCATAACATATGGAATCCAAAGTTCTGTATTTTTATTTTTTCAGCTTGTTTCTATGCATGCCTCAGAAGTATTAAATATTTCTAAAATAAACTAAATGCAAAGTTACATATAAGTATCATAAAAGACTAGAAATCAGTTGAATTAAAAAATGAGAAATCTTGAGGCATCTGGTATCTTAGTCAGTATGTGTCCAACTCTTGATTTCAAAAGGCTTAGGTCATTATCTCAAGGTCATGGAATTCAGCCCTACACAGGGCCTCTGTGCTCAGTGAGGAGTCTGCTTGAGATTCTCTCCCTCTTTCTCCCTCTGCCTCCCCCCTCTCTCTCTCAAATAAATAAATTTTTAAAAATGAGAAATCTTCACCAAGGCATAAGACTTGTTCTGCTTCCCTGTTCCCTATCTCCACCCTACTGATACTTCTCAGTGGAATTTTATAGAACTAAGGGAAAGCCAAGTATTTTCTGGTTTCCTCTTAAGTCATTTTTATAACTAAACTTCAAGGCTAAAATATACATTGTATCATATATGTATATATGGATTTAATATCTAGTTCACATACTAACCACTTGTTTTAAAGGCAATATTTATACTTAGAGTGAATGTTAAATAAAATTTTAACTATACTTTGGTAATATGTGTGTTTGTATATACTGCCATAAATCTCCCAAACATCTTCAAAAAATTTCATGGATTTGGACAGTGAGCTTTCAGTATCAAGAGATGGAAAAAAGAAAGAGAGATGGAGCATTACCTGAAGCAATTTATTTGATTATTTAGTTTGATTAGCAAGGGATTTATTTGAAAATACATTCATCTAAATCTATGTGGTTCCTAAAATATCAGATTTGTGGGAAAGTCTCTATAAGTTAAATGATGTATACTTTCAGTTTTAAGTAAGAGAATACTAATTAAAAGTGGGCAAAGCAATTGGCTCAGTAACCCATTAATGTCAAAGATTTTGAACCAGTTCTTGATGACAATTTTAGTCATTTTTAAGCTCCCCCTCATGGTTGCAACCTGGCTATACTAGTTCCAGATACCATGTACTCATATGATAACACCAAAGGTATAAGGGGAAATGGGAAATGGTCATATTTTATTAGACAGTTTTTTTTTCCCATAAAAATCCTCACAGATTTCTCATCATGTTCTATTGGCTAAGATCAGTTTGCCTGCCCAAGCCCTTGCTACAAGGAAAGCCATCGTCTGACATTTGCAGCTTCAGTCTTAAACAAGCTATGTTAGCAAGAAGGGGGAGGATGGCTAATAGATAGGTATCCAGAAACTTTCATTACTGTATGTTTATATAAATGTACTCTATTAGTCAGAGTGGACTAGATTACTTTCCGCAACTAATAATCCTAAGGGCTCTTGCTTGATATTTATTTTAGTGAGGTTGTTGGTGGCGATACCAGTAGGCATGAACTTCACACAGGGATGCAGGCTGAAGCTTTGCTGGTTGCCATAGCAGAGGGAAGGAAAGATGAGCTACTGTGCACTGATGCCAAAGGATTTCAGCTTCAAGTCATAGCTTTACTGCTGCTTATATTTATTGCTCAATGGAAGTCACATGACTACCTCTAGCTGCAAGAGAAGTTGTGATATATTATGTTTATCTGGGTTGTCCTATGCCCACTGAAAACTCTTATCACGAGGGGGAAATAGGTATTAGGGGACAATAAATAATATCTGTCAAAAGTACTTAACAGATGGTTGTAGCAGAGAGAATATGACCCCCCAAATATGTTTGCATCTTAAATCCAGAAGCCTATATATATATGTTTCTTTACCTGACAAAAATAACATTGCTGATGAGATTAAGTTAAGAATCATGAGGGGGGAGAGTAACCTAAATGGTCCAGGTGGGCTCACTGTATTCACAAGGGCCTTTATAAGAGGGAGTGAAAAAGGCAAAGTCAGTGGAAGGACATGTGATGACAAGCAAAGGGTTGGAGGGATGAAAAGAAGGAACCAATTGCCAAGGACCATAGAACAAATTCTCTCATCAAGAGTCTCCAGAAGAGCTTGAAATCTGGAATTGTGATGCCGCCAACTTTGCTTTTTTTTTTTTCAACATTCCTTTGGCTATTCGGGGTCTTTTCTGGTTCCATATAAATTTTAGGATTATTTGTTCCATTTCTTTGAAATAAATTGCTGGTATTTTGATGGGGATTGCATTAAATGTGTAGATTGCTCTAGGTAGCATAGACATTTTCACAATATTTATTCTACCCATCCATGAGCATGGAATGTTTTTCCACTTCTTTGTGTCTTCCTCAATTTCTTTCATGAGTACTTTATAGTTTTCTGAATACAGATTCTTTGCCTCTTTGGTTAGGTTTATTCC
>LNAC01000011.1:6539207-6568459 GCA_002007465.1 Ailurus styani | reverse complement strand
TTAAAAAAAAAAAAAGAATCTCCAGAAGAAACCACCCCTGCTAACTGACACCTTGAGTTTAATCCTCTAAGTCTCATTTGGATTTGTTATCTCCGTAAATGTAAGAGAATAAATGTGTATTGTTTTAAGCCACTAATATTGTGTCACTTTGTTATAGTAGAAATAGGAAACTAATACACTGAACATAGATATTAAACCATATAATGTGTGTCAAGATTTAGTGGGAGACCAGGCACATTGCCTGGACTCAAAAGACATTAGATACCACCTGCTTTTGTTTATGTTGATAGATATTTTCATGTTGGAAAAACACAGCAAGAAAGACAATTACTACTGATCTAGAGAAACAATATAGGTAGGGCACCAAAAAAATCATTGAAAGAAGTGTATAAGTATTTAGTAATGAACAGTAAATTTGTTCTGAAAGGACAACCATAAACATATGTTTTTATCCATTTTATAAAAAGTATGTTAGTAGCTGTAGTTTTTGTGTAAATCCTCATTGTGAAGTGAAGGAGGTTACCCTCTATTCTTAGTGTACTGAGAGTTTTGATCATAAACAGTTGTTGAATTTTATCAAATGATTTTTCAATTGATGTGATTTCTCTTCCATGGCTTGTTGATATAGTGAAGTGCATTAACTGATTTTCAAATATTGAACCAGCTTTGTGTATTGCCTGCATACCATACTTTTGTTATTCTTTTTTTTTGTATAATTAGAATTAATGTACCAAAATTTTGTGGAGGATTTTTATGTCTAAATTAATGGGAGATATTGGTCTATAGTTTCTTTTTTCTTTTTCTTCCTTCCTTCCTTTCTTTCTTTCTTTTATTTTTTCTTTTCTTTTCTTCTTCTTTTTTTTCTATCTTGGTGTTCATGTAACATTAGCCACACAAAATGAATTAAGAGTATTCCCTTCTCTTCTACTCTTCTATTGTATAAAATTGATGTATGTTCTTTGAATGTTCATTCTGCAATGAACCATTGTGCCTGGAGATTTTCAAGAGTGGGGGTAGGGAGAGAGATTTTTTTTTTATCACATTTTCAATTTCTGTAATAGTTATAGGGCAATTTAGGATATGTATTTTATTTTGAGTTTTCATAGTTTGTTTTTAAGAAATTTGTCCACTTTTTCAATGTTGTAGAAATTATGACTGTAAAGCTATTTGTATTATTCCCTTATTACCCTTCCAATAACTACAGTATCTTTTTTAACAGCTTTATTGAAAGATTTATTTATTTATTTTAGAGCGAGAGCGAGTGTGCACATATGTGCAAGCAGGGGGAAGGGCAGAAGGAGAGTGAAAGAAAATCTCAACCAGACTCCTCACTGAGCATGGAACCTAATGTCCGGGTTGGTCTCACAACTCTGAGATCACAACCTGAGATGAAATCAAGAGTCAGATGCTTAACTGACTGAGCCACTCAGGAGCCCTTTAACATCTTTATTTAGATACAATTCACATTTATATATCTCACTTCTTTAAAGTGTACAAATCAATAATTTATTTGTATATTCTCAGAGATGTGCAATGATCACCACAATTTTGTTTTGGTATTATTTTATTTTTCTCAGAGAAGTTTTAGATTTATGGTAAAATTGAGAGGAAGTTACAGATTACCCATATATCCTCTGTCCCAACACAGGCACATATGAACACCTACACACACACACACACACACACACACACACACACACACACACACACACACTCTATGAACATCTCTTAGCAGAGTGGTATAATTCTCACAATTGATAAACCTTTATTGGCACATCATAATCACCCAATGTCCACAGATTACCTTATAGTTCACTCCTGATGTTGTACATTCTATAGGTTTGGACAAATGTGTAATGACTGGTCTCCAACATTGGGATATCATACAAAATATTTTCAGTGCCCTAAAAATCCTTTGCACTCTACTTATTTATCCCCCCTTTTCCCTAGCTCCTAGTAACCATTGATCTTGTCATTGTTTTCATAGTTTTGCCTTTCGCAGAATGTTATATAGTTGGAATCATATAGTATGCAGCCTTTTTTGTCTTGGTAATATGCATTTAAGTTTCCTCTATGTATTTTCATAGCATGAAGCTCATTTCTTCTTGGCTTTGAGTAATATTCCATTGTCTGGATGTACCACAGTTTATTTATCTACTGACCTACTGAAAGACATCTTGGTTGTTCCCAAGTTTTTGCAATTATGAATAAAGCTGCTATAAACACCTATATGCAGGATTTTGTGTGGATATAAAAACATTTTCAACTCCTTTGGGAAATACCAAGGAGCATGATTGCAGGATTATATAGTAAGAATATGTTTATTTTTATAAGAAGCCACCAAACTGTCTTCCAAAATGGTCATACAATTTTACATTCCCACCAGTAAAGAATAAGAGACCCTGTTGCTCTACATCCACACCAGCATTTGGTGTTGTCAGTGTTCCAGGGTTAGGTCATTCCTATAGTTTTTTAATGGTATTTCGGTGGTGTTTTAATTTGCATTTTCCTGATGTCATGTGATATGTAACATCTTTTCATATGTTTATTTGCCATCTGTATAGCTTCTTTGATAAGGTGTCTATTAAGGTCTTTGTCTTTATTTTTTAAGAGGGTAGTTTGTTATTGTTGAATTTTAAGATTTCTTCATATATTTTGGATAATGGTTCTTTATCAAATGTGTCTTTTGAAAATATTTTCTCCCAATTTGTGGTCGTCTTCTCATTTCTTGACATTATATTTCATAGAGCACAGTTGTCAATTCTAATGAAGTTCAACTTATCATAATTTGTTTCATGGATAATACATACCTTTGGTGTTGTATCTAAAAAGTCATCTCCATTCTGAAGGTCATTTAGGGTTTTGCCTACATAACCTTCATTTATGAAGCAATGTGCATGATAGAACTATGTATTTAATTCTAGCACCAGCTGTTCTAACGCTGTTTGTTGAAGAGATTATCTTTGCTGCATTGCACTGTCTTTGCTCCTTTGTCAAAGATCAGTTGAATTTATTTATGTGTATTTTTTTTGGGTTCTCTGTTTTGTTCCATTGATATATTGGTTTATTCTTACAGCAATACCACACTGTCCTGATTCCTATAACCCTATTGTAAGTCCTGAACTTGAATAGTGTCAGTCCTCCAACTTAGTTCTCTTTCCATACCACATTGGCTATCCTGCCTTTTGCTTCTTTTGATTGCATAGTTTCTGAGAAGTCAGATATAATTCTTATCTTAACTCTTCTTATAGGTGTCTTTTTTTCCTCTGATACCTTACGGGAATTTTTTTTTTCATCTTTGATTTCCTGTGGTTTGAAAATGATATGCCTAGTTGTAGTTTCTGTTGTTGCTGTTATTTTTAGTATTTATCATGGTTGGTGTTCTCTAAGCTCCTAGATCTGTGGTTTCGCATCTCATATCAATTTGAAGAAATTCTCAGTCATTGTTTCGAATTCTTCTCCTGTTTCTTTCTCTTTCTCCTTCTTCAAATGTTTCCAGTACATATATTTTATACTTTTGATGGTTGTCCTACAGTGCTTAAGAATTCTGTTCTTTTCTTTTTTTTTCAGTCTTTGTTCTCTTTGCTTTTCAGTTTTTGAGGGTTTTATTGATAGACTTCACCACCTCAGAGAATCTCTCCTCAGCTTTCCAGTCAACTAACAAGCCCTTCTAAGGCAGTCTTCATTTCTCTAACAGTGTTTATCTCCAGTTTTTCTTTTGGTTCTTAGGATTTCCATCTTTTTGTTTATATTGCTCATCTATTCTTGCATGAATTCCATCTTATTCATTAGAGCCCTTAGCATATTAATTATAGTTATTTTTTAATATTTATTTATTTTAGAGCATGGAGGCTGCAGAAGGAGAAAGAGAATCTCTAGCAGACTCTGTGCTGAAGGCAGAGGCCAACATGAAGCTGATTTTACAACCCTGAGATCCTGACCTGAGCAGAAATCAAGAGTCAGATGCTTAACCAACTGAGCCACTAAGGTCCCTAATTATAGTTATTTTAAATTGCCTGATAATACCAACATCCCTGCCATATCTGATATCGACACTTGTTATATCTCTTCAAATTGTAGTTTTTGCCTTTTAGTATGCCTTGTAACTTTTTGTTCATAGCTAGACATGATGTTATATATAAAAGGAACTGCTATAAATAGGCCTTTAGAAATGTGAGGATGAGGTATAGATGGATGGGAAGTGTTCCATGATCCCATGATTAGGTCTCAGTCTTTTAGCGAGTCTATGCTTATGGTTTGTGAACTACACAAGTATTTGCCAGGTTGTTTTTTCTTTTTCTTTTTCTTTTTTTTTCCTTAACTTTGAGATGGGATAGAATGGCTGGAGTTGGCTGGATTGGGGTATTTCTTTTCTTCATGTGGAAAGTTAAAGCAGGCTTCCATTGGGTATTTCTTTTCCTCCAGGTCAGTTAGATTCTAATAATACCCCATCAGGTTAGTCTCTAGCTAACTATTTTCTCCTGAGGGTAGCTTATTTCACAATGATTCCTTTTCTTCTCCCTCTGCTGGAAGCATGAAGAGATTTTTTTCAAATATTTACTGTGAGAACTTTGTCAATTTCCTGGATGTAATCTCACAAAATTATGGGAGACTACATGACTGGGTTTCCTTGGAGTTTTCAACTATCAGAGTTGTCCACAATGAGCCTCTGGCAATTTGTTAAGTACATTTCAGGCTTTTCTATCTCAGCCTTGGATCCTGCAGTGGCTTCTGATTGTGAGTCTCTGCTCTGTAACCCTTGAATCCTCATATTTGCCTGTCTGTCTCTACAATCTTCGGAGAAGTGATTTGCCTTGTGCCCCTACCCACTTCTCTCACAAATCCAAGAATAATTGTTAATTTTTTCAGTCTGTTCAGCTTTTTACTTGTTATGACAGACTGACAACTACTGAGCTCCTTACTTAATGAAAATGGATACTGGATGTGGTTACAGTCAATTTTAGAACATTTTCATCACTCCAAAAAGAAATCTTATACTCTTTAACTATCATCATTCTACCCTCATCCTCACCCCACCTTCAGCTCTAAGCAACCAGTATTCTACTTTCTGTCTGTATAGACTTACCTATTTGGGAAATTTCATAAAAATGGAATTATATATGGTATTTTGTGACTGGTTCTTTCATTTAACATATTTTTAAGATTTATTCATGTTGTAGCATAAACCAATACTTCATTCTTTTTTACTGCTGAATAATATTCCATTGTATGGACAATTTTTAAAAATTTATTCATCAGCTTATGAATATTTGAGTTGCTTTTGTATTTTGGCTATTATGCATAATGTTGCAATTATCATTAATGTGCAAATTTTTGTAGATATTTGTTTTCATTTTTTTAGATATATACTTAGGAGTAAGTTTCTGGGTACTATAGCAACTCTATGTTTTACCATTTGAGGAACTTCCAGACAGTTTTCCAAACAGAGTGTACCATTTTATTTTTTTTTCTGAATATACATACCATTATCTCAATGATATTTATTTGTTTATTTATTTATTTATTTTGTGAGAGAAAAACAGAGAATGAGAGTGCACCCACTTGAGCTGGGAGTGGGAAGGAGTAGAGGGAGAGAGAGCATCTTGAGCAGGCTCCATGCCCAGTACTGAGCCTGTCATAGGGTTCAATCTCGATCTCATGACCCTAAGATCATGACCTGAGCCAAAATCAACAGTTGGATGCTTAACCAGCTGAGCCCCCAGCCACTCCTGAGTGCACCATTTCAGATTCCCACCAGCAGGTATGAGGATTCTGATTTTTCCACAAGTTAACCAATGCTTGTTATCATATTATTTTTTATTCTAGCCATCTTAGTGGGTATGAAGTTGTATCTTATTGTGGTAAGGATAAGCATATTTGCATTTTCATGATGACTAATGATGTAGAGCATATTTTCATGTGCTTTTTGGCCATTTATATATCTTTTGGAGAAAATGTATATTCAGAGCCCTAGCCCATCCCTAAATGGACTGTTTTTTTTAATTAATGGAGTTATAAGAATTCTTTACATACAGTTGATATAAGTTCCTTATCAGATATATTATTTGCAATTCTTTATTCTATAGGTTATTTTTTCACTTTCATGATAGTGTCTTCTGAATCCCTTAAGTTTTAATTGTGATGAAGTTCAATTCATTGGGATTTTTTTTTTCTTTTCTTGCTCATGCTTTGGTGTCATATTTAAGAATGTTTTGTCAAATCCAAAGTTTTTAAGACATCCCCCTATGTTTTCTTCTAAGAGTTCTACAACTTTAACTCCTACCCTCAGGTGTTCTTGTGTTTTGAGTGAATTTTCATATATCATGTGTCACAAAGTTCCACCTTCATTCTTTTGCATGTGGCTATCCAATTGTCCCAGAGATATTTATTGAAAAGACTATTCTTTCCCCTTTGAACAGTCTTCACTCTCATTTAGAATCAGTTGTGTATAAACAAATGGGTTTATTTCTGGACTGTTGATTCTATTATATTGACCTATATGTCTGTCCTTATGCTAGTACTACAGTGTCCTGATTAGGATTGATTTGTATTAAATTTTAAAGTCAGGAAGTATGAATCTTCCCATTTTGTTCTTCCTTTCCAAGAATTGTTTTGGCTGTCTGGGTCTCTTGAAATTCCATTTGAATTTTAGGATAAGCAGTGTTTTCCCCAGAAAAAATATGGCTTCATGCTCTACATATGTTCCATCCAAAAATATAACTCTAAATCATGCATCATGTGACATGTATAGACCTTAGCATGTTGGAAGTGCTTTTTACATGCCCAGAAATTGAGATCAGTGAAATTAATCTGAAATCTTACTGACAGATCTGCTATGTTTTTTAACTCACTCTTTCACCTAAAGGAGCAAATAGGAATCAAGTATTTAGCATATGCTGTAAGGATGATAAACACCTAAGTGTTGAATAAAACCTCCAGAGAGCCATCAGTTTATTTAAAAACTTGGAAATGCAGCAGAGATCTCTCTGCCAGAGGAAGTTTCTAATATACAGCTCCTGTAAGTGCTCTGGATTTGTTAACAAGCTTCTGTATCAATTCACAAGGCTGTAAGCTTTTCTTAAGACACCATCTGCCTACAATGTTTGTTCAGGAACTTCTATTTTGAAGTGCTCTTAAACACTTTTTAAGCCTTCTTTTATACACACACACACTCACACACACAAATGAACATGCATGCACATAATCATCTTTTTAAAACTATATTAACATTAGGTTTACATTATTTCACAAAATTATTCTCCTTATCCCCAAATTTTAGGATATCTGAACGTTAATTAGGTAGAATTTTAATACAGTACATATGATTGTGTTTCTCTCTTTGTGTGTAACAAATTTATTTACCTGGCTGACCATGATAAAGTGTTTTGAATGAAATTGTGCAATCATTTCTTTCTTTTGGAATTCAAGGTTTGTGATTATAGGTGCCAACTTCCTAGTATTCTATTAGAATCACCCAAAACCGCTTAAATGAGTACCATTATCCACTATTACCTAGAGCAGTAAATCCCAGATCCAAGGAATGAGTTGGGATTTTATGAGGAGCTTCTTACAATGAGTAGTCTCACCCAAGAACCACCAAATCAGAACCTCAGGTTGAAGAGAAAGGGGAAGCAGGATTCCAAGTTTAGAAACTGCTCCACCAAGCTCCCCTTCAACATTGTTACAGTTATGAGGTTGTCAGAGTTGAAACTCACAAGCTAACAAAAAAGTGTGATTCAAACTAGGTTAAAAATAAATGGATGCTTCCATAATGTAACTATTATAGATAATGCTACTATGAACATTGGGGTGCACTTATACCTTTGAATTAGTATTTTTGTATTCTCTGGGTAAATACCTAGTAGTACAACTGCTGGATTTTAGGGTAGTTCTATTCTTAACTTCTTGAGGAGCCTCCATATTTTTTTCCACAGTGCCTACACCAGTTTGTGTTCCTGCCGACAGTGCCAGAGGGTTTTCCTTTCTTCACATCCTCACCAACACCTGTTGTTTCTTGTGTTGTTGACTTTAGCCATTCTAATAGGTGTGAGGTGATATCTCTTTATGGTTTTGATTTGTATTTCCCTGGTGATGAGTGATGTTGAGCATCTTTTCATGTGTTTATTAGCCACCTGCATGTTTTCTTTGGAAAAACTCATGTCTTCTGCCCATTTCTTAATTAGATTATTCATTTTTTGGGTGTTGAGTTTTATAAGTTTTTATATATTTTGGATACTAACCCTTTATCAGATATATCATTTGCTAATATCTTCTTCCATCCAATAGGTTGCCTTTTAGTTTTGTTGATTGCCAACTTATGGAAATAGTCCAAGTGTCCATCAACTGATGAATGAATAAGGAAGATGTGGTATGTGTGTGTGTATGTGTGTGTGTGTATATAACATGTACTATATATATAGTGTGTGTACTATATATATGCACACACATGTACAAACAATGGATGTATGTACATTGGAATGTATGTACACATAGAATGGAATGTACAATGTGTGTGTGTGTGTGTATACATACATGCATACAATGGAATATTACTCAGCCATAAAATAATGAGATCTTGCCATTTGCAACGACATGGATGGAGCTAGAGAGTATTACGCTAAGTGAAATAAGTCAATCAGAGAAAGACAAATACCATATAATTTCACTCATTTTTAGAATTTAAGAAACAAAACAAATGAGCGAAGGGGAGAAAAAGAGAGAAGGAGGCAAACCAAGAAACAGACTCTTAACTATACAGAACAAACTGATGGTTACCAGAGGAAAGGTGGGTGGGGGATGGGTTAAATAAGTGAAGAGGATCAAGGAGTGCACTTGTAGCTGAGCACCAGGTGATGTAAGGAAGTGTTGAATTTCTATATTGTACACCTATAACTAATATTACGCTATATGTTAACTAACTGGAATTTAAATAAAAACTTCAAAAATAAATAAGTAAATGGATGTAATGGTTGACATTACTGAAAACGTTCAAATAGAACAGTATCCAGGCATGAAGCATTCACCATCATTTATCCATAAATGGTGATAGTCTTGCCTTGTTCATGCTGTTTCCTTGGAATTTTTTCCTCACTTATGCAAAAATATATTGGGAATTTTAGATTTTACATCTTCCAGAAGTACATCTTTGTCTCAATTTCATAATTCTTAGTAAAATCCCTGATATTTGTGCTGACTTTGACTTAGTGTGTTGACGGTCCAATTCTTCCCTCTCGTCATATCTTAACTATTTGCCTGTAGTCTCATAGTTCTTCTCCAGACTGTTCCCAAATCCCTTGAAACTGGGCTTGGCCAAATGACTTGCTTGGGTCAATAGGATTTTAACACACTTGACATATACAGAGTTTTGACAGAGAACGGTCACTTCCTTTCTGCCTTTTCTGTGATTGCGAAGAGAAAATACCCTAGCTGATCTCAGAAAGTGCCTAGGGATATGTGAGCAATACTGAGAAAAAAGCAGAGTCATTTTACCCAAGGCTCTGCTAACTAGCCAACAGCCAGTAGACTCTCAAATTTGCAAAAGATCTCAGCCAAGATCAGCCTACCTGACCCATAGTTGATGGAAGATGCACAAATCAGCCTGACTGAGACCAGAGCCCACTTTGAAGTTAACCCTTAAATTCATGAACTCTGATAAATAATTATTATTTAGAACCACTGGGTTTTGACACACTTACCATCCAACAAGCGTGAGAGATAACGAAAACAAATATAGTCAAGAAAGCTATATTAAGCTAAGTCCTGCAAAATGATAAGTAGGACCCTGTTGGGGGAGATCACTGAAAGGACGTGATTGCCAACTGATCCATGAGATGGATCTGGGCATGCAGAGGCTTCTCGCCTCTGCCCCGGTCCCTGGAATGTGGATTCTGCTTGCTTTTCCCACTCCCAGAGGCTGCTCCAAAAACAGCTTTTAGTGGGTAAGGTGATGTTCAGAATACCTACATGGTATATGCAACTAAACCCAGTTAAGGCCTCTTTATAAACTTTTAAGATTTGAAAGGCAAGGGCAGGGATCATTCTACTTGACGCCACCCAAGACAAGCCTCATGTGTAAGTTTTTCTTGCTTATGAAAACCACTACCTGCCAACCTGGAGTGGCATGGCTTTTCTTCAGTCTCTTGCTACTTTTTGCACTCAGGGGTCTGATTTCAGACTATGTGGGGGAAGTTCCCGAGAGGATTGCAAACCTACAGACCCTAAACTTGTGACTGGGACAATGTCATAGGCTAATTAATTTAAGGCCAGACATGTGACAAGGATGCTCTTTTAAAGAGGACATGAACATTAGAGCCACTCAGGAACTATCCTTAGAGTTGGATTCTACACAATGGCAAAGGATAGAATGGGTTTGGGGAAGACTCTTTGGATGATTTTAAAGAAGTGAAAGACATGGAACCATGAAAGAACTACCAATCCAGTTGCAGGACTATACTACCTTAATGTGGAAAGAAATAACAAAATAATGTTTGGGAAACAAGATTGTGATAACATTGTATGATGTAGATTATAAATATAGCAGAAATTAAAGTAAAGAGAATGAAGAACTGGAGACAGGAAGGCAGACTTCAGGGGGAAGTGGGAGTTAGAAGGGTGCTTTGAAAGATGGTCTAAGTTTGATAAAGAAAGAACAAAGATTCTTGCTGAATTTTTTAGAATAAAAAACAAGACTTATTAAACACTATTAATGTGAAGTAGTTTCTTTGTTTGAGGTTATTGCACACAGAAAAGATTATATAGGGTTACTACAATTTTTAAATTAATATTTAATTTACTAAAGTTATAAATTGAGAGGCTTAGTTTTTTTTTGTAAAGCATTTAGATTTAATTTACAAACTTGTGATGCTATTTATAAATCCAGTATATTTTAAGTATGACTTTTAAAGAGGATTTCATAGCTTAGTTAATTAAATCCCCTTAAATATTTTAAACAACATTTTATACATTTAATATATTTGATTTTCTTTTATATGAGATTCAATTATCTGAATAACAGAAAAGTTCCTGAAGAACTTAACCAATTCTTATAAATCTAATAAAGTGGAGACATAAATACAGTAAATCTTAAATTATTGTAACCACTACAATATTATTTGCAAAACCTGGTAGAATTATCTTATTCTTTTTCACTTAAAATTACACACTTAAATCAATTATTCAAGCATGTATTTCAAACTAGGATCCAATGGTCTACTTTGCAGATCTGTGATTTGTGGCTGGGAGTAGTATTACTGCAGTCCCTTGGGGGGTCATACAGATGTGTGAGGAGGTGCTTCTGTTGTCACCTTGCCTGGAGACTAGTACAGGCGTTTAGTGGGCACGGCCGTGGATGTTAAACCTCCTACAAGAAGTGAGAGCCCAAAGCACATCTCTTGAGTCAGTTAGATAATGTCGTAGTTTGGGTTCTTCCAGAAGCCAACTGTGACAGAGGATTTAAGTTCAAGTAATTGCTCTGGGAATGAAGGAAAACACCAATAGGTACATGGGAAGCCAGACAGGAGTCGAAATAGAGCAACGAAATGTGCATGATCAAGTCGGCTTCTACCGAGGCAACTGAAACAGCATTCAACTCAGGAACCTCTGGGAGCCAACACACAGTAGGAGCCTCTGGGTTACTACTTTGGGGCAAGAGAGCTGGTATCCATACACCCAGTTCCCATCCTCATTGACCGAAGCCTGCTTCAAGAAGTGTTATGTCTCCTAAACTTCAGGCAAAGCTGGCAGGTAAGAAAAAGCCGCTAGGGGCAAAAGCAAAAACAAAAACCAGATGTTCTGTGCTTGTTTCTGTTTGTTTGTTTGTTTTCTTGACTCTTCAGATTGCAGCATTCTATTCCCTGAATAGAAATAAAATGACTTCAAATTGGGGGATTTGACGAATTGACTCTTTAACTTCCATTTGAAAGAGATGGATCAATCCAGAGGGGGATGCTCATCCAGTTTTTGAGGTGTCAGAGAATCTCATCATGTCAATTTGATCCTCATTTGCATCCCAGAGGTAAATACATGTTGCTTTGAACAAGTAAGCCCCAGAAAACCTAACAAGAGGAAGAGAAAGGCAACGCTGTTCTCAGGGTTCAAGTAGTCATGCCTGCTCACTGACGCCTGCCCTGTCGCATGTGCTGGTGGGTAGTGATAGATGTCACACTCCCCAGTCTCCAACAGCCCTTAGAAAAGTCTCTGAGATTTGAAATCTCATGGGAGCGTCTATAAAAGGAAAAATGGAACTGAGCTGAAAGTAAAAATGTAAAGCAGTGTTTATTAAGGACTAGACCCATGGAAGTGTTTCACGGGGGTCTGTGAATTGTCTGAAATTATATATCAACTTTTGTGCAAATGTGCATTTTCCTGGGGAGAGAGTCCACAGCTTTCTTTACTTCTCTAAGGAGACCATGCCCTTCACACAAGAATAAGAAGCACTAATTGAAAAATAGAAGAAATTCCTTAGTGGAGGAGGAAACAGGAGAAAGGGAGAGGAAAGTAACTAACACCCACAAATATCAAGTATTAATTGTGTCACAACCTTCCTAAGAACCCTGCTACTATGATGAAGAACTCAGACTTCAAGATACTAGGGGATTTGCACGCTCAAGGACACAGAAGGCAAACGGTGCAGTTGGCACTCCAACTTTGAGGCCTTTCTGACTCCAGAGCATATGCCGTTCCCACCACGCTGCCCTGTTGTCTCCAGAGGGAGCTGGAGCAAAGCCCTCGAACATGTATTTTCCAAATATTCTTAACAGCCGTGGGAGAGAAGGAACTAATTTCATGGAAACTGAAATGATCCAAGGGAAACTTGATAAAGTGCGGAGTGTTTTTATATGACCATTCCCTCTTGGATGCACAGAGCTCAGCCCCATGGCTATGACGACTCCTGAGTCTGCACCTGGAATGGTGGAGACCGATATTAAGTCTCCTCGTTCCACAGAGAAAGAGAATACATATTATATCCATTCCCCAGGCCATTAAACGAAACTCATTTGATGAGCAATTATTCATTAGAATTACCATAAAATTATCAACATATTGTAATATCTAAACTTAAATTGAAGTTCATCTCAGTAGGGTAAGAAGTTTCAAAAGTTCCAAATTTGTAAGTGATAAGCTTGGAATCCTTACCTCCTTACAATCTTATTTCTTCCTTTACTCCTCCCCTCAAATTTTCCTGGAGAGACCTGAGGGACCTCCTCATTGCCAAATCTAATAACTCACATTCTAAATAATTTAATATTTTCCCCTACATAACAAAGATTACAGTTTCATTGTGAGCAATTTAGGAAACACAAACAAAATGAAAACCATACAAATAACGCAAAATCCCAGCTCATAAAATATTAACTGTGAACCATTTGGTGCCTAGCATATCTTATAGATAAATGATAAATAAACACATGTATTTTTAATAAATATGAGAGACCACAATATTCATGTATGGAGAGTCACAGTGTTCCACAGTAGGAAGGTTCTATCCATGTTCATTCTCTGTGTTGCCTCATTGAAACAACGTGGGAAAAAAAAAAGGCAAAATTAAGAGAGGCCAGAAGTGAAATTGATTTCCATTAGAAAAGACAGAAAGCAAAAGGTGGGGGGGGGGAAGAGGGTCTTGGAAGCAGAAAGGGAGAATAGCCTGGGCTGAGTCTGAAGGGCATTTTTAAGGGGTTTTGAAAGTGACACTAGAGATGAAAAAGAGTTTGTTTATGCTTTCTGTCACTCATCGTCCTTTCAACAAATATTTATTAGGAGTCTACTCTGTACAGTGCAAAGTGCCATAGAAACAGACACGGGACAGATCTGTTCTCAAGATGTTTATAGACTAATGAAAAGCCTATCCACAAATCAACAAGCAATTCCAAAGTGGTATGACATGGGCCCTGAACAAGACAAGCATTGCCCGTAGGAGAGTGAAAACATCTGACCCAGATTGACCCATGAAAGAGGTAAGTTCACAGAAGACTTTCTAGAAGGGCTGACAGATGATCAGGAACTGAAGGGCAGGACATAAGTCAGACAAGGGGTAGCATGAGGGTCTTCTCAGTAAAAGGGATTTCTACCGACAACAATAGAGAATGACAAGCCACTGGGCTCTCATGTATCTAGGGCAGAGGG
Source organism: Ailurus styani (assembly GCA_002007465.1). Classification (NCBI taxonomy): domain Eukaryota; kingdom Metazoa; phylum Chordata; class Mammalia; order Carnivora; family Ailuridae; genus Ailurus; species Ailurus styani. The sequence goes on along the minus strand of LNAC01000011.1, from coordinate 6,554,338 downwards.
GCCCAAAGGAGATACAAACTCAGTAAAATTTTCTTACCCCCTCAAGCTCCCAGACATCATCATTGACTACACAACACACACACAGAACATGATTATCTATTACATGTGAATGTGTCCAAGTAGTTACTCTCAATAGCATATTTGCTTCATCGACAAGGACATCTAAGTATAATTAAGGCAAAAAGAAGCAAAGAGTCAAAGTTAGAAGGAGACCAATTGTAGGATGCACAGAAAGGACTTTCTCATATGATCACTATCAAAAGAGAAGAAGGAAAGGAGAGAGGAAGGGAGGAAGGGAGGAGCAATACTTGGAATAGAAGCAGGTTCTCCATCATGGGAGGGACCTCAGCAAAGGAGATTAGTGCACTGACAATGTAATGGTAAACATTATCTGCACTCCCAGCATTTTATGAGTCTACAATTCAGGAGTCAAATGACAATAATATTTCTGGGTTGCAACCATAGGTGCTCTTTCTACATGTGTGCATAGAAAAAAGACAGAGGTTCACACAGAGATGTTAATTGTATCTATTTCTGAATGATGAGATTACAGGTGATTTCTACTTTAATTTCTACCTTAATGGATATGCCAATCCTTATTTCACAACAAGAAAATACTATATAACTATTTCAAAGCTTTATTTTTTGCCATGTTATTAAACATTTAAGAATATGTAAGGACAGAGAGTATATTTAAATGTGATATATTAAGAAACTCAAGAGATTACTCTTCATGTAAATGTCTATCCTTCATTTATTATTTTTGATATAGTACTTTGCACAGAGAAGGTTTTCTTTTAATCTATTGACTATTGATTTCTGCACAATAGGCCACCTTGCTTATGTAAAGAGGACCCACATCAATTCTGGAAACTATTTTAAAGTACCAACTCCATTTGACAAAACAAAGACTGAAAATAAAAATCACTATAAACAAAGGTAGAAAGAAAGTAACAAACTGGAAAAATAATTATAAAATGTAAAAAGGGGATGGAATGGCATCTAGAATATATCAAAATGTTAGATAGAGTAATACTTGAAAATAGTAAGTTGGGCAAAGCAGAGAAACGTAAAAAGCCAATAGAGGCAAGAACAATCTCGTTTTCACTTGTAATCATGAACAAGCAAATGAAAATTGTGAGACAGCTCATTCTTTGCCTTCACATTGGCAACATTTTAAACACTTGCGTAATGTAAAGAATTGTGTAATACAGGCTGAGGCTTTTTTTGGAAGCATCATTGGCAATACCTGTTAAATTGTATAAATGTGCATTTCCTCTCGTGCAACAATTTCACTTGTTCATTTTTTTCACATAGAATTAATTGTATATGTGTGCAAAAGGAGTTTTATCATAATTCTTTAAAAAGATACATAATATGAATATAGTTCTATAGGATTATGGCTAAATATGTTACATACATCTGTAAGACAAATACTATGCAGTCATTAGAAAATATAGTTTTATCATTTGTGGAAGTAGACCTTCACACATAACCCACAGTAAAAGATCTGGAAGCATGCACATTAAAATAAACATGTGATTTATTCAGGGGCTGAGATGGGGGAGAGAAAAGGTTAGGTCAAAGCAGACTTATCCTTATTCGTATGGTGCCATTTATTCTACCTGATACTGAAACCATGTCTTATTGTAAAGTGAATCAATTTTTAAAGAAAAGAAAAGAGACAATTTTATACTGCCTCCCAAAGATTTGGGTAAAGAAGGGAAGAGGTTCATCATCTAATTCAAATGCTTTTAAATTTAAAGATGAAGAACCTGATACCACAAAAAAAAAGAAAAGAAAAAAGTGTATTTCTTGTGCCCTAAACTGTAGCACAAGTCTCCTGACTCAAATTCAATGTTCTTCCATGCCCTTCAGGTGCACTGCAAATATTCCTTAATTTTGAGCACAATATCAGTAATTTCTGTGATTTAGATGACGGCGATCCTGAGGGTAGTAAGTCTTCACTAAGTGTAAGCAGATGTGTGCATCCCCTGTTATAGGAAATGGAATTGAGTAGAAATTAATTATAACCACATTGCTTCCCCAGATTAATCATAATGAGCTGGTAGTAATGCTTCTACATGCATTGCATGGTAACAGTCGATTGAAGAGTTTATGGTACTAATTATTTAGTATTAAAGGCCTCATTTTGAGGTACCCAGCAACATTCAATTAGAAAAAAAATAGAGCAAACACATTTGTTTAGATGGAAATTTATAAGGCATTATAGTTGTAGGCACAGTAAGCACTCATGAAATCATCTCAAGAATTGGAATTTAGTGATAAGAAACCAGCCAAAGTGATAGTACCAGGAATTTTGAACTTGTAAAGGCAGGTATGTTTCCAAATGGAAGTTTCCAAATGGTTCAATCAAAAAAAAATATTTACAGATAATTCAAATTGCAGTGTTGGGATTGACTGCCTCCCTGACCCAAGCCCTCTATATTCTTTTAGCAGAGAAGCTTTCTGCTGTCCACATTTCCTAAAAGAGACCTGAAACTTTGATGTTCAATGTCGGATCAAGTATCAACGAGGGACCATTTAACGGTGGGAGAAAAAAAATCACATTTGGCCCCATGTCCAAATTCCACTCCATTGTTCACTTACCAAAACTAAAATTATAATAAAAACAAGATTATGGACTTTATATAAGCCTATAAAATAACTCTGGAAAATTACATATCCAAAAAAAAATAATCAAAAACTTCAATATCAGCTGTAAAACTTTCTAAAAATGCAACAAATAATGTAATAAAGAACAGAGGTAGAATTTGGCTGGGAATTAAGTTGCCCACCTGCAAGTTATTTTTAGGCGTCCCCAAGATGGAAAGGAAAACATTAAAAAAAAAAAAAAACTTTCCACAAGTCCCTATAAAAAAATGCTCTGTGGTTGAATCTTCACTCAGATTCCAAACCAAGCTTTGGTTCAGCTACATACAGACTTTGAATAAACTAAGGATAGAAGAAAATAAACAAGAGAAGATAAAAGGAAAGATGAACATGGCTCTGTATAGAAAGGAAGAAATGAAACTATTTGAGTTAATCATTTTAAAGGTTTTCTTTTTCACTTCATTCATGCTAAAAGAAAATTAAGCTCACTGTACACAGCTTATAAGACAGGTTTCTCAAGGAGAAACTTTAAAATCTACCTTCTCTCGCTCTTTCTGACTTCTGGAAAGCACCAAGATTAGGCAATAGGAAGTACTTTTCAGATTGGGTGGAAGAAACAGATAAAGAGCAAATCATGGTATCGTGGTATGACATGCCCGTTGTCTCTGCAAATGTATTTTCCTTACACACATTCTGTTATTAATGAATGGCAATGAGGTCACAGTGAGTTCCCGCTTACAATCACACTCTTCTATTTGGGGGATGATGCATCATAAAATTACCCAACAGCAAAGTATATCCTGAAGACCAGCATCACTGGGCCTGGCTTCTTTTTTTTTTTCCCCAAGTAAATTCTAAAAATTGCTGATTCCAGATTACGAGGATCTCTGAATCTGACACAGTACCATCTAAATGACAAGATTTTTTGGCTACCCAGCATTAGAGTATTTACAGAAGTGTAGTTTAGGTTGAGCTATACTGCATGGGTTTCGGGTTAATAATAGAAAGAAAGTGGCAGCCTGGGAGCTTTCTCGGCAACTCTCTCCAGTCTGGTTTCTGTCACCACCACTCCCATGAAGCCCTTTCTTGGATGGTCACCAACGACATTTATTTTCTAAACATTATGAACATTTCGCCAGCTTATCTCACACGGCCTCTCAACAGCATCCGTCACAACTGGCCACTCCCTCCTCTGCATGGCCATAGGTCTCCTTCCTTCCTCCCGCACTTATGACTGCTTCTTTTCTGCCTCTACGCCTTCCTGTCCGCTTCTATCTCCCCATCTTCTGCAGAGACTAGTCCCCTCTTAGCAGTGGGGCGTGTGTTCCAAGATCTTCAAGGGCTGCCTGAACCCACAGATAGCGTGGAACTCTATATATACTATTTTACTACACATACAGATTTATGATAAAGCTTGATTTTTAAATTCCACGTGGTAAGAGATGGACAACAATAACTAAAAGGAGAACAGTTATAACAGTATACTGTAATGGAAGTCATATGAATGTGGTCTTTCTCCCCTAAGTATCTTCTTGTACTGAACTCACCCTTCTTCTTGTGCTGGCGTGAGATGATAAAATGCCTTCATGAGGAGATGAAGGTGAAGGATGTAGACACTGTGGCATAGAATTGAGCTACTATTGACCTCCTGATGATTCAGGAGAAGGAGGATCATCTGCTTCGGAACCACAGTTAACCACAGGTACCTGAAATCATGGACAGTGAAACCATGGGTAAGGGGGGCTGCTGGATAGGCATGCACCACACAGTCCTGAGCCCCTTTCCTTCCTTGTCTTCATCGTTCCCCATTTAACCAAATCCATTCTCTGGCTTATAATACCACCTCTCGTCTATGGCCAACATAAAAATTTCCCCTGAGCTTTATTCTCCTACATCCCACTGTGTCCTTGACTTCTCTGCCAAAATATCCAGTAGTTATGGTCTTAAAAACCCTCTTCCCTCTTCTATTTCCAAACCTGTTTTCTTTCTGTATATTTCCTATCTTGTTAAATGACACTGTCATGCATATAGTTGCTCCAAGACAAGAAACCTAGAAGTCTCACTTCAATTCTTTCTTTTCCCGAACACTGACATTCAATCCATAAACACATCATCATTTATTTTTTTATCTCCAAAACCATATCTCAATATTTTCTCTTCCTTTCCATCTGCAAGTCTCCTCACTTGGGCTAAGGACTGCTTGGATTACAGAAGTGGCTTCCTAGCAGACTTCCTTACTTCTGTAAATGCTCACTTGAGATCTGGTTTCACAACAAAACTTAAAAGTATAAATTATGCATTCCAATTGAACATGAACACCAAAATTTTCTCCTTAGATTAAAACCCATTAATGGGGTGCCTGGGTGGCTCAGGTTAAGCTGGTTAAGTGACTGCCTTAGGCTCAGGTCATGATCCCAGGCTCCTAGGATCAAGGCTCGCATCAGGCTCCCTGCTCAGCATGGAGTCTGCTTCTCCATCTCCCTCTGCCTGTTACTCCTGCTTGTGCTCTCTCTCTGTCAAATAAATACATAAAATATTAATAAATAAATAAATAAATAAAAATAAAAGTCACTAGTGGCTTTCCATTGTAGCAAATCCGAAGTTCTCAATATGTTCTATACGTCTCAACCTTATTTTCTCTCTCCAGTTCACATACTATATACTTGCCATGTTGATATACCTTTTATTCCTCAATAAAGCCAAACTCTTTAATGCCCCAGGGCCTTTGGACTTGCTCTGTAGTTAACCTGGGGCCCCTTCTCTGTTGCTTTTTCTTACTCATCTTCGCAGTACTTGTTGATCCTTCTCATCTTCAGACTTTATCTCTCTTCACCACTGTCCATCGTTTCTTCTAGATCACAGAGTCTCTTTAAGGCACTTATCAGTGAAATAATCTTGACATTTTATTTGTTTCTTTGTTTATTTCCCCCCTTACTTCTAATGTACAACCATCTTGTTAAGAACAAGAACCTCACAGATCTCATTCACTGCTGTATTGACAGTGCCTGGAAGAGTGACTAGCATATTATAGGCATTAAATATAGATATGTGAGCTAAATGAATGAGAGATTGAATAAGTGAATGAGTGAATGGGAGACTGTAGCAGAAAGGGAAGGAATTAAATATCATTTGCACAATGAAACCCACAGTGAATAGGGTAGACAATAATAATTATATGCATTAATATATGCAGTAGCAAAAGAAGCACAAAATAAGATAGGAATGCAGATGGCTGTAATTTATCCCACTTGACAGGAGATGATTAAAAGTGGATGTTTCTGAACTACTGTTTCCAGGGATGCCTATGACCCCAGGAATTGCCTCAATGCCCTTATTTTCTGCCTAACATTGTGCTTTTTCCACACTGACTGCCAATTAGAGATTTTAGAAGGCATCTTAAAACACCATTCCCTAAGTGTCCCTAAGACACACTTCTGCAGAAACTAGCAGGAACATGGGCATCATTCTGTTAGAGAAGTGGAGAACTTTAGCAAGCCCTAGAATGTTGGGGGCAGGGAGCAACAACATCCATGGAAATCAGTTGATGGCATTCATTAAGGTTATTCTCTGAGCATAGCAACGTGCTGAGTGAAAGGCTTAGAAGGAAGAGTTTTGGGACAAGAAGTACATCTTTAGCAAATACCAAGAACTTTTTACAATTGCAGTTACATCACTGCCTAGCAAAGCCCTACCCAACCCTCAAGAACCAGTTCAAATGTCTTCTCCTCTCTGAAGCATTTGATTAATCATTTCCTTTCCTGAACCCCTATGGACTTCTATTATGGAACTCATGACAGTGCATAGTGGTAGCTATTTGGCACACTGTATTAGTTAACTCAGCATGCTGTAACACAATGCCATATATTTGGTGGCTTAAATAACAAACATGTAATTCCTCACAGTTCTGAGAGCTAGACACCCACAACTAAGGTGCCATTGGGTTGGTTTCTGGTGAGACTTCTGTCCTTGGCTTGGTTACTATTTTTAAAAGATAAATATCTCCTTGATTGCTCCTCCTTTTCTTTCTTTTTTTTTTTTTAGAGATTTCATTTATGTATTTTATTTTAGAGAGACAGAGAGCACGAGTATTGGGGAAGGGTAGAGGGTGAGGGAAAGAATCTCAAGGAGACTCCAAGCTGAACACTGAGCCCACCACAGGGCTCAATCCCACAACCCTGAGATCATGACCTGAACTGAAACCAAGAGTCACTGCCCAACCTACTAAGCCACCCGGGCACCCCCTCCTTGATTATGCTTGATTCCACCATGCATTAACTGATTTTTTGGAATTGTGTCAATATTTGTAGATGCCTATTTTAATGTTTGCCAACTCTCTAGTTTCAAATGTAAGCATTTTCTATTTTAGTAAATTTAATCTGAGGACTGATTCAATGACAATAAACAAAAAGTACCTGATAATTCATTTTTATAAATATTCTGCTTATCCAGGCTACCTATATTTCAACTAGTGTTTTTTCCTTTCTTTCTTTTTTTTCTTAAATATTTAATTTATTTACTTGACAGAGAGAGACACAGTGAGAAAGGAAGCACAAGCAGGGGAAGCAGGAGAGAGAGAAGCAGGCTCCCCACTGAACAGGGAGCCCCGTGCAGGGCTCCATCCCAGGACACTGGGATCATGACCTGAGCTGAAGGCAGACGCTTAATGACCGAGCCACCCAGGCGCCCCTGTTTTTTCCTTTCTTCTACGAATTCATTGATTGATACTTCAGTCAGAGAACCAGCCTTTTCTCAGAGCTCATGGTATTTGGAAGCAGAAGAGATGGCTGTAAGCCCTGGCTCCAGCACTCACCAGATCTTTGGCTTGGGTTAGTTGCTTTTCATGTCATAACAATAACCATGTCTACTCTCACAAGTAATTCGTGAGATATCTTGCTTGTAAGAAAGCTGTGCAAACAATAAACTGCTAACCCAGAATTTCCTGAATTATGTTCTAGAGATTACATGAGAGGTCCTGGAGATGTTAATAAATGTTCTACAGAAATATGGCTAAGTAAACCAAAATGGGTTTCTGAGGCTTTAATATTCTAATGTACATATTGAATCTCCAAGAAGGAAATGTAGTATGCTCAACCTCCCCAAACTTTTTCTTAAATGTAAACACTTTCTTTGAGTCTTACCAAATTCTTCCTGTGAAAAATCTTAAGTACTGGGCTGTAGAAGTTTTAATTATTTTTATATTGTAGAGCTAACTAATGAACTACTCAGTCTACTTAAAAGATTTCTTTACAGAAAAGTGCTGGTTATTATGTATAGCTTTCTTCATCTGGTTAAATACAACTTTATATTTTTCAGTGTTAATATTTTATCAATAGCATATTTATTCTATAATTGTTTTCATAATAGCAACAAAAAGAATAAAGTTTAACCAAACAAACATAAGAATTTTATAATGGAAATCATAAAATATCATTTGGGGCAATTAAAGATCTAAATAATTAGAGAAGTATTCCAAGTTTACAGATTCTAAGATTCAGTATTGTTAAGATGGAAGCTCTTTTCAGTGGTCTATAGATTCTACACAAACCCTACCAAAATTCTAAGAGGCTTTTTTTCCCCCATAAATTCGAAAGTGTTCCAAAAATGTATATGAAATTGTAAGAAGGGAAGACCTAAAGTAGCCAAAATAATTTTGAGAAAAATAGAACAAAACTGTAAAATTTTAACTTTCTAATTTCAAACTTACTCTAAAGCTACATTTATGAGGACAGAGCAGTACTGACACAAGGATAAACATACACATTAATGGAACAGAATCGAAAGTCTAGAAATAAAGTCTTACATTTATAGTCAATTGATTTTTGACAGGGATGAAAGGCAATTAATTAGAGAAGATGATAACTTTGTTAGGAGATAGTGATGGGACAATTATACATCAACAATAACATGAACGTAGACTCTTATTTCATACTATGCATAAAAATACCACAAAATTTAAAAAAATTAACATTGAAAAAATATCACAAAATTTATATTTAATAGAAGAGCTAAACTAATGAAACTTTTGGATGATAACATAGAAAAATATCTCCTGGACCTTGGGTTAGGTAACAGTTTATTAGATAGGACACCAAAAAAGCTCAATCTATGTGGTAGGATGACTAATGGCCCCTCAAGGATGTCCATCCTTGTCCTAATCCCCAGAACCCATAAATATACTCAGGTATACGGCAAAGGGTAATTAAATTTGCAGGTAGAATAAAGTTGCTAATCTGTTGACCTTCCAAAAGAAATACTGTTGGCTATCTAGGAAGGGCTAATGTAACCACAAAGATCTTTAAAAGTAGAAAAGAGAGGAAGATTGGATGAGTCGGAGTCAGATCAGAATGATACAATGTGAGAACTTGACTCTCTATTTTGGCTTTGAAGATTGAGAAATAAGGCCACAAGTAAAGAAATGTCAGTAACCTCTAGATGCTGGTAAGGTCCAGGTGATATATTTGCCTTGAGAACTTTCAGAAAGGAACACACTTCTGCCAACACCTTGATTTTAGCTCTGTGAAATCCATTTCAGAATTAACTGCAAAACTTAGATATAATAAATATATGTTGTTTTCACCCACTAAGTTTGTGATTTGTTACGGCAGACATAGAAATCTAATGTAGGAGAAAATCTTCAGGAACTTGGGTTAAGCAAAGTTTTCTTAGAAATGATACCAAAACTATGATATATAAAATTTTAAAAACAATAAATGTGACCTTATCAAAATTCAACCCATCTGTGATTCAAAAGACATCATTTAAAAATTAAAAAATAAACAGACTAGAAGAAAATATTTTGTAAAACATATATCTTATAAAGGATTCATATCTTGAATATACAGAGAATATTTATACCTCAATAATAAGAAAATAACCCAACAAAAGTAGGCGAACAATTTGAATATATATTTGAATAAAGAAGATACAAAAGTGGCTCATAGATATAAAGAATGATTCCTGACATCATTGGCCATTTAAAAATGCACATTAAAAACCACAATTGGATACGATATCACATTCGCTAAAATGACTATATTAAAATAGACATACAATAATAAATGAATGTGAGAAATGAGACCCCCCTCATACATTCTAGTGTCTATATAAAATGGTGTATTCACACTGAGAACAGTCTGAGAGTTTCTTAAAAAGTTAAAAATAGAATTGCTGAGGATCCAGCAGTTACACTACTAGTTACTTACCCAAAGGATATAGAAATACTAATTCAAAGAGATATATGCACCCTGATGTCTATAGCAGCATTATCTACCATAGCCAAACTATGGAAACACCCCAAGTACCCAGGGACTAATGAATGGATAAAGATGTGCTATCCGTATATTCGGCAATAAAAAAGAATGAAATCTTCCCATTTGCAATGTCATGGATGAAGCCCGTGAGTATAATGCTAAGCAAAATAAGTCAGTCAGAGAAAGACAAATATCATATGATTTCACTCATCTGTAAAATTTAAGAAACAAACAAGCAAAGGGAAGAAAAGAGAGAGAGAAAGGCAAACCAAGACTGTTAGCTATAGAGAACAAACTGATGGTTTCCAGAAGGGAGGTGAGTGAGGTGATGGGTGAACTAGGAGATGGGGATTAAGGACAGTTGTGATGTGCACCAGGTGATGTATGGAAAGTATTGAATCATTGTATTATACACCTGAAACTAGAATAACACTATTTTTAACTAACTAGAATTTAAATAAAGACCTTTTAAAAAGTGAAACATTCTTTTGTTATATGAACTAGAAGTCCACTCTTAGGTATCTGTCTAAGAAAAATGGAAAGATAATATCCACATGAAGACTTCTAAAAAGATATTCTTAACCACCTTCTTAATACCAGACAAAAATTAGAAGAGCCTAAATATTCCTCAAATGATGCATGGAGAGACAAAGTGATATACACACGCAATGGAATACTATTTACCAATAAAGAGAAACTAACTGCTAATATATATACTCCACCATGGACAAACCTAAAAAACCTTGTGCTGAGTGAAAGAAGTTAGACACAAAAGAACATATATTACATTGTGGTTTTTATGGGAAATTTCCACAAAAGGTAAACCTACAGAGCTAGATAATAGATTAATGGTTGCCTGGGGTGGTAGGGGTAGGGGTTATGGGGTACAGAGTTTTACAGTTAATGGACACAAGAGAATTTATTGGGGTGATGGAGAGTTATAAAACTGATTTACTGTGATGGTTATACGGCTTGTAAATTTACTTTAAAAAATCATTGAATTCTATACTTGCAATGGGTGAATTTTGTGATATATAAAATGTGATTCATTGAAGTTACATATTAAAATGTATTTATTCTGCATTAAAGATGCATTTCTACAAGTTTCCCTAATTCTGATCTGTGATTTTTCTTCTTTCCTTTGTTTAACACATTTCCCAAAAGAATAGCTCAACGTCAATGAAAAATAGCTTTTGATACCATAAAGTCTAATTGAGAAAGGTTTTCAGAAACATTCCTGCTGTAGAAATTGATATGTAACTGCAAAGTTATCCCTTTTGAAATCAGTTTATACAATATACCAACTATGTAATGTTGGTAACTCTGAACTTAAACACTTTCACTGCTTTTATAATAAATTGTTATGATGAACCTTCTACTTGAAAATAGAGGTAAATATTAAATGACAAGAGTTTATTGTCTGTCAAGGGAAAACAAAATAAGAAATAAGCTGAAAGCTTCACCCCATGTCTAACTTGTCATTCAACATGAGGTAGTTTATCAGCAGCAAAGAATTAAAAAGAAAAGATACAATTCAAAATATAAATTTGATAAAAATAATTTTTGAAAATGCTTAATTTAACTCTTATTGGATTATCACTAGTTACCTCAACAGTTTTTTCAACAAGCCCCTGCAGTTAGAATTTCTAATAAAATCGAAGATAACAAAACATATAATTCACTAACATTTCATGCAGTGAACCATTAAACAAGGGATATGTTTGCAAAACCAAAATCTGGATGTATTTTTATTATTATTTTCAAAGAAGAACTTCTGGCACACATCCCAGACTCCACATTCAGAACAGAAATTAAAGCAATTAAAGTCTCATTGAGAATTACTGATAATAATATAACATAAACATGGGTCTCACATTCTAGCTCTCTAGATAAGCTCCCGTTATAGAAGAGACGAAAACAAGTAGAAATTCCAAATCTCTCATTTTTCAGTTACTATTAGCAACGTTTGCAAAAAGTTAAGCCAAGATAGGGGATAAGCAAGGAATCAAGGATCCAGGAAATAATAGGATCTTAGGACCTCCTCCTTCTGCCTCTGGGTTATGAAAACTGATTTACTGGGGACATAATATCCACACAAATCATATTAATGACATTAAATATAATTCTTTCTTTCTTTCTTTCTTTCTTTCTTTCTTTCTTTCTTTCTTTCTTTCTTTCACAGAGGGAGAGAGACCACAAGGAGGCAGAGAGGCAGGCAGAGAGAGAAGGGGGGAAGCAGGCTCCTCACCAAGCAGGGAGCCCGATGTGGGCCTCGATCCCAGGACCTTGGGATCATGATCTGAGCCGAAAGCAGAGGCTTTAACCCACTGAGCCACCCAGGTGCCCGACATTAAATATAATTCTTGAGGAAAGAACTCAAACTAAATTCCACTGAGATGATTTCAAAAAGGTATGATTTATGGAGACTTTGAAATATCTATGGGCAACATGATTTGGTGAATAATTCACTAGATGTGTGTTTAATAAAATCTACAAGTATCTTTGCCATTATTCTATCATCTTTTAAGAAAAAACTGAGTATATTCTCTCTCTCTCAAAAATAAAATAAATCTTAAAAAAAAAAAAAAAGCAGGGGCGCCTGGGTGGCTCAGAGGGTTAAGCCTCTGCTTTCGGCTCAGGTCATGATCTCAGGGTCCTGGAATCGAGCCCCACATCAGGCTCTCTGCTCAGCGGGGAGCCTGCTTCTGCCTCTCTGCCTACTTCTGATCCCTCTCTCTCTGTCAAATAAATAACAATCTTTAAAAAAAAAAAAAAAGCAGGGGGCACCTCGGTGACTCAGTTGGTTACGTGTCCGACTTTTGTTTTGGCTCAGGTCATGATCTCAGGGTCCTGATATTGAGAGCTGAGTAGGGTCGCATGCTCAGTGGGGAGTCTGCTTGAAGATTCTCTCCCTCTGCCCTTCCCCCCACTCACATGTTCTCTCTCTCTCTCTCTCAAAAATAGATAAATGAATCTTAAAAAAAAAACTCAGTATATTTACTATTCTATTGTAGGTTCCTCAAAATTTCAAATGATTAGCAGTAACTTCTCTAATAAAAATGTTTAGTATTAGTTGGGAATTTCAAAATATGCACTGCATTTTATAGTAACATTTTTTTCCATAGCATGTTTTCAGAAGCTAGTGATCTAAATTTTTAAAAGTTTTTCATCTGTTTGAAAACTCAGTAAAATATATGCAAAGGAGGAGGGGAGAGTCCTGTTTGGGAGAGGGTTATAAACTATTTATCTTATAACCATTCTACTATTATGAAATTAAGGACATGATTTTAGCCAATTTTGTTATAAAAAGCTCTTTCAAATCACATCATACTACATTACCAAATATCAAGGGAAAGCAGATTTTGCCTTATCCTCAGAATCAATACATGTGTGAAATCAGTATGCTCAAATAATAAAAAATGACTCCTTTCCCACACTTAAAAATTCACAAGTAAAAATTTCCCTTATGAAGTGTACATGCTTCCCCCAGAAAATACAAGACCTTTTGAAAATATTATCAATGGCTGAAGAAGAATATTATAAATTTCAAATCCAGCTACAACTTCAGAAACATGAGTCTTGATGAGTTATTCCATCTTAACCTGTCCAGCTTCTCCACTCCCTTTCAAGATTCATAATCAAAGTTTCTGTTTGGTCTGAAAAGCTGGTTGTTTTGACCAGGCATCTAATTTCATCTTTTGATGACTTTTTTTTTTTTTTTTTTTTTTTTCCCCTTAACCCGGAGGCATTCCCTGGGAACAAGAATNGGCTGAATGGAAGTCCCAAAGGTGGGGGGGGCGCACATGGGTGGCTCAGTCAGTTGAGTGGGTGCCTTTGGCTGGGGTCATGATTCCAGGGTCCTGGGATGGAACCCCACATCAGGCTTCCTGCTCAGAGGAGAGCCTGCTTCTCCATCTGACTCTCCCACTGCCCCTGCTTGTACTCTCTCTCTCTGTCAAATGAATAAATGAAATCTTGAAAGAAAGAAAGAAAGAGAGAGAGAGAGAGAGAGAGAGAGAGAGAGAGAGAGAGAAAGAAAGAAAGAAAGAAAGAAAGAAAGAAAGAAAGAAAGAAAGAAAAGAAAGAAAGAAAGAAGAAAGAAAGAAAGAAAGAAAGAAAGAAAGAAAGAAAGAAAGAAAGAAAGAAAGAAAGAAAGAAAGAAAGGGAAAGGATTCTTCTGTATGGATAGGCTATGTTAATAATGATAATAAGTAAACTCTTCTCCTCTATTACCTCATGGTATCTTTACAACTGGATGAAGATTAGGTATCATTAATCCCATTTATGATAAGAAACTTAGAAACGTCCCTAAGGACATTTACCAATATGTGGTCTGTCTATTCCCAAACCTGGACAGGAAACAAGGCATTAGATCCCAAACTCTAATAACCTTCCATTATATCATCACCCTGCTTGGCACTGAGGATACATCCATAACTAAGTCTCTGCTAGAAATCTACCACAAAAATACCTGCTTTATTTTAGTCTCTTACCCGGAATTTTCCCCACACTCTGCTAAGTTGTTACTCTCTTCCAATACTAATGCTAACATGATTCTTGAAATGATGTTAATGGAAAATTAGGGATGGGTTTCAGCTAACTCTGGATGCTGAGGACTTTTTCTTCCCCAACATCAAAATTACTCAATTGTTAACAATCCTACCATTAGTTTCTGGGGTTTACAACTGTACTCGGACAATTGGAGAGGGAAATGTATGTACAGGGCAGTACAGATGGGAATCAAGGAGTACACAGGAAGACCCTTGTGACAACAACTCATGTAGCTATTGATGAAAGGCCCCCACTGACAGGTGGAAGGTCTTCCACTAAGTAATGGGAAGGTCAATTGGATGACTCCTCAGCAGAAGACATGTAGTGCTCATTTCATGAGTTAAGAAGCCCAAAGGCATCAGCTTGCCCTTCGTGAGGCTCCTTAGCACTAGTAACAGATGGTAAGGGGCAGTCGTGCTGCTACTGAATTCACTCTCACCAGAACCCTTAGGTACAGTTCCCTATTTTGGGCCCAGTAGAACAGCAACTTCTTCTTCTTCTTCTCCCTCCCTCCCTCCCTTCCTTCCTTCCTTCCTTCCTTCCTTCCTTCCTTCCTTCCTTCTTCTTTCTTTCCTTCCTTCCTTCCTTCCTTCCTTCCTTCCTTCCTTCCTCTCTTCCTTCTTTCCTTTCTTCCTTCCTTCCTTCTCTCCTTCCTTCCTCCTCCCCCCTCCCCTTTTTCTTGTTGTTGTTGTTATTCTTCCTCCTCCTCCTCCTCCT
>LNAC01000011.1:6482427-6539166 GCA_002007465.1 Ailurus styani | reverse complement strand
TCCTCCTCCTCCTCTTCTTCTTCTTCTTCTTCTTCTTCTTCTTCTTCTTCTTCTTCTTCTTCTTCTTCTTCTTCTTCTTCTTCCCCTCCTTCTTGTTCTTGTTCTTCTTCGTGTTCTTGTTCTTCTTCTTGTTCTTCTTCTTTTAGATTTTATTTATTTGTCAGAGAGAGCACAAGCAGGGGGATAGGCAGAAAGAGGGAGAAGCAGGCTCCCCACTGAGCAAGAAGCCCAGTGTAGGACTGGATCCAAAAATACTGGGATCATGACCTGAGCGGAAGGCAAGCACTTAACTGACTGAGCCACCCAGGCATCCCCCAGTAGAACTTCTTAAAGACACAGGTCCACCCAATTTTTCTCCACCTTCCCCACAGTGGGATGAACTTCTCTACATGAAGTTCATTGAGCCTCTGTGATGTAAGCAGATAGTCTTCCCTTACCATCATTTTGATCTTTTGCTTAAAAATATGTTTTACATCCTGCATTCTTCAAAAGCTTCTTTTGTTGGTTCTCAAGAGTCTTCCTTTTCCTAAAAAAATCCTGGTCTTCTAAATAAAATATTATATTTTCTAAAGTATCGTCTTAATAGACTTTAAGAGCCTATTTTAAAAGCATTTAGGGCATAAAAATTTTAATTTTTCCTGAAGCAGTGTGAAGGCTCTGGCTGACTAGCAGAATCTAGAAGAGGAAGGTGCCAATAGAAGAAGGCAATGGTTAATTGTATGAGATATATTTTCAGGACAATTGTTGATATCTATTGTATGCTGACATGCCAGACATTGCACCAAGAAGTCTCACTTGCTCTATCATACTTAAGCATCATAAAATGAGCCTATATACTATGTAGTAATATTCTTATTTTACAAATTAAAAACTGAGTCTTAGATACTATTTCCGAGTCTATATAGCTCAGAAGCATATTTTGGTCCAACTGAAAGACATATAATGGCCCTTACGTCCCTAAAGGACAAAACCAAAATTCCCTAATGTGATAAACATGACCCTTAATATCTGGACAACCTTTGTTTTTATCATTTTCTTCCCAACCTCCACGAACTTCACCCAAATTCCTATTCTTCTCTATCCAGCTGTACAAACATTTTGACTTTCACCGAACTTCATAATTTTGCACACTTCAAGGTCATTCCTCATGCCTCAAATGTTTCTCTATATTCCTCTTCAACGTGAGAAATCTTAGTTCTCAGAATTGCATCTTAGCTCAAATAGCTCCTCCTTGAAGAAAGGCTCACCAATTCCCCAAGGCAGACTCAGGCATTCCCTTCTTTGTGTTTATTTGTAGTCATTCCTATCTTCCAACACTGTAATTGTTTATCTCTGAGTGTGTTTGTCTCATTAGTAATTGGACTACGTTAAGGGTACAAAAGGAGGACAGAAGGGAAAAAAACAAATATTTATCAAGCACCAAATGCATATCAAGGGCAATGGTAGATCCTTTCTCTGCTTTTTTCTCCATGTTTTCACCTGCTATATCATCCTCATAAGCTTGGACTATATATCATCTCATATATATGTATGTACTTCATACATATGTAAAACAGTTATAGAATTTTTCACATAAACAAATATACATTTATATAAAATTCATACAATTATATTTATTCATTTATAAACATTAAAATTTATAAATGTATTATAGATAAAATATATAAATTATATATTAAAATATATGAATACTTTAAATGTTCCTTATAATGTTATATATACAGTATGTACATATATAAATATGTATTTACATACATATTTAAAATCAGAGGAACTAACTAGTAGGATAAATCCAAAATGAGGACCCAAGCCTTGCCCCAGAGCATGTGTCCTTTCTTCTCATCCTGTTTTCTCCATATTGACACCCCATCCCATTGAACAATACTTGTCACATAGCCAGGGCTCAATAAATATTTGGCAAATGATTGAATCACATTTATAAACTTACCAAGCACTTTCACAGCAATCACTACATTGTGCTCCACATTAGGTCTGAATCAGGAAGATGATATTTATCTAAACAATAATGAAAATCTCAAGGTTAGCAAATCACTTATGGAGATATCTTTTAAAAATACTCATATTTTATTTATGCAAAGTTGAACTATATCCAAAGTTCTTAACATGAGGCCTGTGGACCTCTAGAGTCTAAAAATGGAATTATTAAAGTCTATGAACCCCCTGAATTTTGTATGGAGTTTGTTGTACATTTTCTTAGAAAAAGGGTTCTTAGACTCTTTTTAAACAAAAACTTCCATAGATCCATGACCCTACAATGACCAAGAATTGCAAGACTATTATTCCTATATTCATTATCACTCTCGGATTATGCAATCATAGAAAAATAAGGTTCAGATACATATTGTATTTGCGTCAGAGCCCTCAAGTTTTATGAAACAGTAATGGAAATGGAACTGGAGATTCAGGGCACGAATCTCCAAAAGAAAAAAGACACATTCAGTATCAAACTTGCTGTAATCCACCCATCCAAGCAATTTCCATTTTTATTAAGGAAGCTAAATTATACTTAACAGCTTTTATCGGTTTGTTTGTTTGCTCTGGTTTAGAAGGAGATGTGGGTACAGGGCATGGTTCTTCTTCTTCAATATCTGAGGTCTGCCCTTTTGGAAGAAGCAGGCAGGTACGCATGGAAAACATAGACTTCAGGCAGAACACCTGTTTCTCTCACCACTTTCAAGCCAATTTGAAGTGCTTATATTCTAAGTATTAACAAGCAACCCCAGGCTTTGGTAGAACTTCAGACCAGCTTGTAGGAAAATATACACAAGCCACACACCTTGAAAAAATACTCAGCCCTCTGATAATGTTGCCAGCAGATGTATGTCGAGACCAACATTTGCTTAGATATTTAGGAAGATATACATTGGATGTATATCGAAATGACCACATTTATTTTGATTTGTCTCAATGTTGACAGTTTGAACATTTTTACATCAGTGAAAGATAAAGGTTACTAATCAGATTATATATTAATATCATTTTAATATTCTGTTTATATGGTAATTGAACTTTAAAATTGTCATGAGTTTCACTTCACATTGTTCAGGCGATCTTTACCCACTTCCTGATGGATACCACTCCTCCCCATTAAATCCACAATTCCAAAATAAAATTAAGACATGAAAAAACTTATAATGCATATTTTAAATCTAACAAAATCAATACATATTTTAAGATAATAAAAATAGTAGTTTCCTCTCAGAAATTTAAACATGTCATTGTATTACCCTGATTCTTCTAAATTAGGAGATAAGTCATGAAAGATTAAATAAATAAATAAAATTTTAAACATCAAATCTGGTCTTCTAACAGCAATTATAATTAGTCTCAAACAATCCCAGTGAAGTATAGCACATGAATAAGCAATAATTCAAGAAAAAATTGCAGTTTGTCTCCGAGTTTCAATACTGCATGAACTCCAAATTAAGCATGGCTAGAGATATTCTGTTAGTTCCCAAGGGAAATCAATAGTCTTTAGGAAAGAAAAGGGAAAAAATAAAGGCATTTTTACTTTCTTTTCTTTTTCAAAACAAACTGAGCCCAAATCTTTCTTGCTTCTACTAGAATCTTAGAAGGCTCACAACCCCAGAGTGACTTCAGATAGCTACAGAGATACAAAGGCACACAAAGGAAAGTTGCCAGAAGTTAATTGTATTCCCACTTGAAAGGGAAGGAAAATGAATCTTTCCACTTTGGATTCTGGGGGAGCTCAATTTGATTATTTCTCTTCTTTCTCTAAAAGCAGAAACATCTATTTTGAAGTTTTTATTATTGTTTATGAAAGGAGCACATTTCATTCAACAGAATGAGACCCAAACCTCACTTCACCAGTGAAATACACTGTGATGATCTTGAATGACTTTTCCTTTCAACTTTGAACAATTTTCAATAGCAAGTAACTTTTATTTGCAAATACTGAATGAAATTGCAGATGTATTTACATCAGTAAGGCCAAGGATTTTCTTGCATTTCTGAGTGGACTCTGAACGGGCCATACATAAATGTTACTCAAGGTTCCTGTTCCCTATGGACTTGTCTGCTATGGGCATTGTCATCCATATGGCATCAAGTTAAAATAAACTTTCAGAAGTCTGGAAGGAGAACAAAAACACAAAAGGAACAGATCCTATACTTAAGAGACTTTCTAAATGGAACAGGAAAAAAAGTTTCTTCCCTACTATATGGTCAGGAATGTGAAATGGGAAGAATGAGGGTCAGGGGCAAGTATTAGCTGTGTGTTTATGAGTTTAAATCAATTCTAACCATAGCAAATAGAAACAGTCAGCGGTTCCTTCCTTTCTTCTTCTGACCAGACCAATTCAATTCATTTTGTGAGGGCACTCTGTCAATCCCCTGTTGCTATTTCCAGAATCTTGACATTCCAGGGTCTTCTGTCTGATTTCTGAATATGCAGATCAGCATCTCTAAACTGAGGGCTTTTCCCCAAAGCTAACAAAGGTGCTCTGCCTATGTGGGTTCCAGAATGAATACACTGAGAAACAACACCTCTGGCATCCAACTGACATGAGTTGGTATATAAATATTCTAGTTCTCTCACTCCTCCATTAGGATCATTCTCAGCTGTATATTTTTCACTGTTTCCAGAAGTTCCCTGAAAGAGCAACACTAGAACCTACTAATATAGCTGGCCAAAAACACCTTTTTTTGTTTGTTTGTTCGTTTCTTGGAATCACTTTCTCACATTCTTACAGGTGTTTCCTTCACATCTCAAAGAAACTATTGGAATTTGAATTTTTGTCTGTGGATCTGCTTCTGGAAGAATGGAACTAAAACACACTTCAATTTTAACAAGTCAGCACTTATTTATGGAGAGACTACTCTATTCCTTTTGCTCAATGAGACCTAAAAACAAGGGCTATCCACTCAAATACATCCAAAGGGAGAAAGAGAAACAAATTTAAGAAGCAGCCCAGATGGAAACCTGAAGTACAAAACAGTTCATATCCTATTTAAGGAGGACATCTGCTGTTTAACGTCTTCCAATTGTTGCCATGCTGGAATAGCAGCCTACTCCTTCCAGGTCTTCTAGTTTTTCAAGCAAAGCCTAAAATTCTTGAAATTTAGATGTTGTCAACTAATTCAAAATGTTTTTTTAATATTCTTGAAATAAATAATATTATTTATTTAATACTCTAAACAAAACCTGTTTATGGGCTGGATTTGACCCACAGCCTGCCAGTTCGTGAACTCCATACTAAGGATCAAATATAAAGGATATGTGGTCCATAGATATTAAAGAAATTTGCAACTTAGAAGTGGTGAAAGAAATGCAAGTGACTATGAATTTGAATTTAAGTGACAAATGAGAGATAATTAATAATCAAATAATAATATGATGAGAGGGAAAATACTTTTTTTAGGAAAAAGAGATTTTGATCAGGAATGGTGAAGAAGAGGTGAAGTAAGCACACACCAGAAAAAGCTTTAAGGGAAAGCAGTGTAACCAATAAACAACTTTGGCTAGTTTCCACAGCTAGCATTGCTACAAAAAGTTCAAAACTTGAAAATAGGATCTGATCCATTATTCCCAAGGGTGAAATTTCCAAATCCTAACTTAATTTTGGGAACTATGGCATGCCATGTCTGTCTGTAGAAGGTTCGCCATGCCTATCAGCATGTCAAGGCTCTGAAAAGTCCCTCAGTAGAGAAGCTTGTTTGCATTTGTTTCTCCAGTGTCTACTCACTATTTTGAGTCCAGAATCCTTATATTCTATGTGGGAACATCATTTGAGAAAACTCTAAGAAATCATGTTGTGTAGGTATCTCTGACTCTAAGCGAAACAACTGGGGAAAAAAAAAGGAAATGTAATAATTTATCTACTTGAAGCATAATCTCAAATAAATATATCCAGAGATCTTTATAAAACCCCATTTCTACAAAGTTGGGCATGTCAAAACTGAGCCAATAGAGACTTCTATAGGATGAGCTTAGAGGCATGAATACATGAATACATGAGTCCAAAGACCAGTATGTTTAAACTACCTTGACTTCTCTCACCCAGAGTGTTCCTCAGCCTCCAGCAATGATGTCTGGGGATTGGTTCTTGTAGTCTATTGAGTAAGGTAGCCAATACTAACAAGACCCTGAAGACTTGAACCCTGGGTGAACAGTAAAGAAAGATAATTCTCTCTCCATGGGCCACCTGTGAACAGAACACTTCAATGCCAGCATTGGCAAGAAAAGTTGGCTATATCTCAGGACATAAATCAATTCCTGAGCAAGTCTACATACCAGGATCAATACCTGAACAAAACTAGAGGATAGCTTGAGCCCCAAAGCAGAAATGCTCACCAGAAATCTTCTAATAATGAGGGCTCTAATAATCAGGGACAAAATGACTCCTTACTATGAAAATTAGTATCTTTCCTTCTCCATGTGCTCATATGATCATAGTGGTCCTAGAGAATACATTTGAAGATAGAGAATCCCCACATCCTCACAAACATCACAATTTGACAGGACAGTTACCACATCAAAATTTCTGATACGACATCATCCCATGAGTTAATTGATCTGCTCAGAAATGACTATCACTACTGGTCTTCTCTGATGCAAAGCAGATAACATTTTTTTCTCACTGACATAGTTATATATTTTGATTCTAGTTTATATATATTATGTAATATACATACATTATACAATGAATGGTGTATTTTTGTGTAATTATATTATTATTAATTATACATATATCAATGAGTCTGGGTCTTACTATAACCCTTTAACCATCAGACCTCTACCAGTGCTTCCATTAATGGAAAACTAAACATTTACTGTCAGTGTTTCTCACAAAACATTGCCTCTGACCAAGAACTAATTTCCTAATGAAATGTGGGATCTAATATTAATGTATCCAGGGGTGTCTGGGTGGCTCAGTCAGTTAAGCATCCAACTTTTGATTTCAGCTCAGGTCATGATCTCAGGGACATGAGATCAAGCCCCATGCAGAGCTCTGTGCTAAGCACAGAACCTGCTTAAGATTCTCTCTCTCTCACCCACTGCCTCTCCCCCAACATATTCTCTCTTCCTTTCTCTCTAAAAAAAAATTACACATAAATATGACTAAATAAAATTAGTGTATCCAATGTCATGTTCATTTGATATTCTCAGGGGTGATTTTTATATCAAGGTGACAATTTAAAAGTTGCTTGCCAAACCCAGGTCATATCTCATTTCTCATTGGGAAGAAAGGATGTCTATGAAAAGTCCAATCTTTTTATTCTACCACCTGTTGACCATTGGTTACATTTAATGATAATTAGTCAAAATGCAAGTAGAATTAGAAAAGGAAAAAAATGATAAGGCAAAAATGGGTTTTAAAACACATACGACTGCAGGTTAAAGACCACATTTCTAAAATTATTTATGAATGTATGGAGAATACTTATAATTTCCCTTTTCACTATATATTTTGTGTTCTCTTTGCTTTAATTCAATTCAGTTTCCCTGAGCTCTTTGCCTACCAGAGAATTCCAAATTTTCATCTTTAAGTCGTATTTATTAAATGAATAATTTCAAATCTGGCCCTATTAAGAGATTTCTCTCATGTGTCCCAAAGACTTTGTTTTTGCAATCACCCTTCTTACGCTTTCACCAACATTTCTCTCCTTCAACTTTACCTTCAAAAGCCTTTTTGTAATTTAGTAAAATTTCAGTATGGTAAGTCTTTACCTTAAAACTATAAACCTACTTGATCCCTTTCACTTCCCCAGCCATAGAATCAGCGTGCATGTCCTTGACGCAAAAACTCCTTGGAAAAATTTTCTATTTTGTCCCATTCCCTGTTGAACCTGCTCTAGTATGGCTTGTCTAACATCATACACGTAGTTAGGGATTGAACTAAATTAGAACCCAAGTCCCCTGACTCCTATGGTTCAACATTCTTTACCTATTGGGTTATGAGAAAATTTCATCTCTGTACCTAATATTTACTTTTTATATTGCATTAACTGAAATATTGTTTTCTTAGCCCTCAGGGGTGAAGTGCACATGATTATTTGAAATAGTAAGAGTTTACTGACTTTAAAGTAAAACATATATATTGATAGACCCATTTTAGAGGACTCCCTAACTATATTAACTGTTTATGGTTTATGAAGTTAAAGAGAGGAACATTCCACACTAAGGAGAAACTCAGAGTAATTTTACTTGGATGAAAGTAGATAAGCTTTTTCATAAAAGACATCATGTTTCTCAAATACCATTTTGTTCAGAGACCTGTATGATTCTTCATAGTTAAGACTGGACTTTTTTTTTTTAACTCTGAATATCAACTCTTTTTGTTTAATAAATGCAAAGTTTGGAAATGTTTATTCTTATGAAAACTGAACCAGAAATAGTTCTTTCAGATTAAAAATGAAAAATAAATATGTTTACAAAATCTATGTCTATCCTTTGTCTGTGAAAGTAATCCACCATCATGCCTAAGAGTTAATATATCAGGTAATTGCTTACCTTTGACTTAGAAGTAAAAAGCTTTCACTGTAAACTTGCAAAACAAAAAACAAAAAACTTTAGTGGGGGGTGCCTGGGTGGCTCAGTTACGCATCTGACTTCAGCTTAGGTCATGGTCCCAGGGTCCTGGGATCAAGTCCTGCATTGGGCTCCTCACTTAGTGGCAAGTCTGCTTGTCCCTCTCTCTCCCTCTCCCGCTGTTCATACTCTCTCTCTCTCTCTCTCTCTCTCTCGTGAATAAATAAAAATCTTGAAAAAAACTTTAGTGGGCCATAAACAATTTATGATCAATGACATGCAGATATAAAATCACATAGCAGTTATCTCAACAAATGGCATTCTGTTTTCATTCTCTACTTTACAGATGATCCACCTCACACCTATCAGAATGGCTAAAATTTGCAACACAGGAAATACCAAGTGTTGGTGAGGATATAGAGAAAGGGGAACACTCTTATTCTGTTGATGGGAATGCAAACTGGTGCAGCCACTCTGGAAAATAGTATGGATGTTCCTCAGAAAGGTAAAAATAGAACTACTCTATGATCCAGCAATTCCACTACTGGGTATTTACCCAAAGGATACAAAAACACTGACTCAATGGGGCACATGGACCCTGATGTTTATAGAAGCACAATGTATAATAGCTAAATTATGGAAAGAACTCAAATGTCCATCAACTGATGAATAGATAAAGAAAATGGGGCATATACACATACCATGGAATATTACTCAGCCGTAAAAAAGGAATGAAATCTTGCCATTTACAACATGGGTGGAGTTAGAGAGTATTATGCTAAGCAGAATAAGTCAGCCAGAGAAAGACAAATACCATATGACATTCACTCATATGTGGAATTTAAGAAATGAATCAGATGAAAAAGGAAGGGGGAGAGAAAGCAAACCATAAAATAGACTCTTAATTATAGAGAACGAACTAAGTGTTGCTGGAGGGGAGGTGAGTGGGGGAATGGGTTAAATGGGTGATGAATATTAAGAAAGGCACTTGCTGTGATGAGCATTGGGTGTTGTATGTAAGTGATGAATCACAAAATTCTACTACTGAAACTAATATTATATGCTATATGTTAACTAACTTGAATTTAAATAAAAACTAACTAAATCTAAATAATTTTAATAATAATAATAGTAAATGATGTTTCCTATTTTCTTGGTTTATCTCAGGAATGACAGTCTGATCTTACCACTGCAACCTGGATGCTAAGCATCTGTTTTCTGTTTTGAAAGTTAGGGTTCTCTACCCTGGGAGCTATGCCCTCTGAGGAATTAGAGTTTTGAATGCCCTAGTGACAGGAGGAGAAGTTTAAATAACTTCCAACTTGATTCACTGAATCATAACTACCATGAACAGAAACAGTGATGATATTCAGAGGTGATGATAAGGCACACACACTTTTCTCAATCTGGTGATGTCATTCTTGCATTTTCTTACATATCCTTCAAAACCCACCACATATATCACATCCTCTGACCCTTCTTTAAAGCATCCAGGGAGGAAAAATCACATGCTCCATCTATTCACCAAAAACTTTTCACTCTTATCTCTTAATAACATGCTCCATCTTAGACTATGGTTTTGTAAATATGACTGTTTTCCCAAATAAACTATAAGAAATGTAAGGGTATCTTTCTTCCTTCATCTATGCATTTCTCTTTCCAATCAAAGGTAGAATGCTCAACAAATTCTTCTTGCCATTTGAGTGAATGAATACATTCAGTTCAACATAGCTAACATATATTAAGATCAGTTCAAGTAATTTAAAATTTTTATTTTGTGGTCATAAAATGTCAGGAGCCATAATAATCCATGAATCCTAATTCATTTCTGGTGAAATAAGATTTGCATGAACTTGCCTTGGGCCTTGGCATAGTACAGTTGCTGGAAATAACCTCATATTTTTTTAAACATTCATCCCTGTTTATAAATGGTTCCCCTCCCATCCCTTCTTTCACATTCCAAATAGGAAATAGTGCATAATAAACCCCAACTCATACAGCATCTCCTCTCCTATGCTCTCTCTCCAGTGCATCCCCCCCTAAAAATGTTTTGGCACAGATTTCATCATTTTACCACTGGAAAAAAAACCTACTATAATCATCAAGTGTCAGAAAGCACTGGAGGGCGCCTGGGTGGCTCAGTGGGTTAAAGCCTCTGCTTTCGGCTCAGGTCATGATCTCAGGGTCCTGGGATCGAGGCCCGCATCGGGCTCTCTGCTCGGCGGGGAGCCTGCTTCCTCCTCTCTCTCTGCCTCTCTGCCTACTTGTGATCTCTCTCTCTCTGTGTCAAATAAAGAAATAAAAAAAAAAAAAAAAAGAAAGAAAGCACTGGAGTGTAGAGGAATCTTTGGCAACGAATACTTTCCAAAACCAGCTCAATTCTGAACATCATTCAGTTTAGCTTGCCAGTGAACTGGAGTAATCTAACCCCAAAACTATTATCCTGTTAACTTGTAACACTATCAAACCATTACATGCAATACAGACATTCATTTTTCCTTAACGTCATAATCTACCTAAGTACAATGTCCAATCAATAGTATTGATATCTGTATATTAAACCTTTTCAGATTTAGGTTCCATCAGTGAATACAAACCAAGCATCCCAAAAGAAGTTCTAAGAACAGTCTCTGATCTGTAAAGTGTTGCTAAAACTAGTTTAGGGGAGATGAGAGATGGGAAAAGTGGTCCTTGGATTTGAAGACAAGAGACATCGTTGTGTTTTCTCCTGATTGCAATCTCCTTTGGTATATCTGGATTTGTTTGTGCTTCATCCTTCCGTCATTCATTCAACAGCTATTTGAGGAAAATCTACTCTCTTCTATGTATTAGACTAAGCACTAGGGAGTAACAAGGCTGAATAGGACATAAACTTAGACTTCAGTGAATTTATAATTTAAAAAGGTAGACTACGAATTAAAAATTATTTTTTTGAAGATTTATTTATTTATTTTAGATAGAGAGAGCACAAGCTGGAGAGGAAAAGGATAAAGAATCCCAAGCAGACTTGAAGCTGAGCATGGAGCCCAACACAGGGCTCACTCCCCTGATCCTAAGATCATGACCCGAGCCTAAATTAACTGATGGAGCCACCTAGACACCCATAAAAATTATTTTAATACAGTGTGGTACATATCGTAATAGAGCTAAGTGTTGGGTACCCTGGGGCTACAAAAAACTGAGGAGATCTCTATTTGAGTTCAACAGAAAAGGCTTGGCATAAGTTTTTGGGTTAGGTCTTTAAGAGTGGGTGGAAATTTATTAGGTAGACAAACCAAGAAATGAAGTACCAGGTATATCATCAAGACCTGGGGGCATACAATACAATGATATATTTTGGAAATGTAAGTAGTTCAATATAGCCATAATTAAGGATGCATATAAGAAATAAAAGAAAAATTAGGTTGAAAAGATAGGTTTCAAATCATTGTACATATGCCATGCTAAATAAAAACCGTCTACTTTATGCTGCAGTTATTAAAACTAGTTTAATCTGAGGAGAGCCATGAACAGATTACATATATGCTAATGTGCTTCCAAATTTTCTTTTAAGTTCCCATTCTTCTCTTTACTCCTCTAGGAAACATAATAAATTTGGAACATGTCACCAAAAGGCCTACTGTTACCATAGTAGGGAACTAGGACTGTGGTGAGTAAATTGCCTTTCCAAGCCCCATACATTAGAGCAGATGTAATCAGTAACTTAGCTCAATCTCTACCTGACTTCAAAACCTTGGAAAGCAGTAAATGTCTAATTGGATGAGATAAATTCCTCATTAGAAAATCCTGCCTGAAAGAAATAGCACAGGAACTATAAAGCCCAGGGCTAGAAGTCAGAAAATGAGAATTCTAGATCCAGTTCTGAAGATATCTGCTTCTCTTTTTTAAAATGAGAGAGTGAGCAGGTGCCTGGGTGGCTCAGTGGGTTAAGCCTCTGCCTTCGGCTCAGGTCATGATCTCAGGGTCCTGGGATCGAGCCCCACATCGGGCTCCCTGCTCAGCTAGAAGCTTGCATCCCCCTCTCTCCCTGCCTGCCTCTCTGTCTACTTGTGATCTCTCTCTCTCTCTCTCTCTCTCTATCTATCTCTATCTCTATCTCTCTCTCTGTATCAAATAAATAAACAAAATCTTTAAAATAAGTAAATAAATATAAAATGAGAGAGTAATCCATTCAAGTTATGATGTTTATTGCTTCTCTAAACAATTTTACCCTTTCTAGAATGTTTGGATAGGGGATAGATGAAAGTACCAGCTGGTAGGCTTTCAAGTGTCAGAAATAAATGCCAGATACCAGACCAGGGATTGAGTCCTCAAGGTGGCCATGTGGAAGTGTGAACACAAAATACTGGAAAAAACTGTTACCTTTTCCACAATTCATGAAGGTCTACCTCACATTAAGGCTTAAAATTTTAACTAATAAACCACAGAATTGCATTTTTAAAAGTCAGGGATGGTAGAGTCAGCTTTCAAGATGAAGGGGCTCTCAGAGTTTGGACAATACAAACTTCTCAATGGACAAGGAGGAATGCTAGAGGAAGTGAGGGCTTTCCTGAGGTCACATATTTGACAGGGCAGACCCAAGACTAGAACCCAGGTCTCTAGACTCACAGTCCGGCACTTATATATTCACCCTTATTTTTTTTTCATAAATAGCAAAGAGGAATATAAAGGATAATTTTTCCTGCTCTTCAGAATGTCAACTCAACAGCAGTGGAACGTGGTATTTAAGGCAAAGTTAAGAAAGTCTATGGGAAAGAAACAGAGATGATTAAAGAGAATTGACCTATG
The DNA here is from genome assembly GCA_002007465.1 of Ailurus styani. Lineage (NCBI taxonomy): Eukaryota > Metazoa > Chordata > Mammalia > Carnivora > Ailuridae > Ailurus > Ailurus styani. Next base: position 6,525,866 of record LNAC01000011.1, on the reverse strand, counting down.
TCAAGACTTGCTGCTACATGAAGTGCTTTATGTGTACCAATAATCTAACCCTTTAAGAAGTCAACAGCCAGGAATGGAGGGAAGGAATATATGTATGCACGACTTCCTTCCTTCACTCTCAAAGTAATTTTTGAGCAGTTAACTACCTATGGAGCAGTGCAAATAAATTCATAAGGAGACAATCCTCAGGTAAAGAAATGGAGACAGGTGGAAGTTAAATAACTTACTATTCTATTTTCCTACTTTGCCATAACAAAGTAGCACAAACTAAGTGGCTTAAAACAATGTCTTACAATTCTAATGGCTGGAGTTAGAAGTCAAAATACCTGCGGGTCATGCTCTCTCTGATGGCCCCAGGGGAGAACTGTTTCGTGCTCTCCTAGCTTCCAGTATTTGCCAGCAACTCTTGGCAATCCCTGGCTTGTAGAAGCATCATTTCTGTAACATGGCCATCTTCTCCCTGTGTGTCTGCACATCATTTTCTCTCTTTGCATATCTGTCTCTGTGTCCAAATTTCACCTTTTTATAAAGACACCTGTCATATTGGATTAAGACCCACACTGATAACCTCATTTTAACTCAATTACGTCTGTAAAGACTATGTTTCCAAATAAGGTCACATTCTGATTTCCTCTTCTGTGGGACACAATTCAATCCATAACACTTACCCAAGGATATGAAGTTACCAAGTATTAGACCAAGAGCTTAATTCAATCTGTCTCACCTGAGCAGATGCTTGAAAATTGTTAGCATTTGGAATGCTAATGATCATTATTAACAAGCTACGCTAGAGAGCTGGAAGGGATGGGGCTGGCACAGATTCTTTGGTCAATAGCTCTCGCTCATTCCAAATTGCCTTGACCCCAATGATTCTCTTTATATTTCTCATGTTTCATAAACTAAGAGCAGATATATGATGCTCTCTCTCCAGGTTTATGTCTATGGATAGTGTCCTGGGTTCTTTGAAAGAAACTCACCCTACAAATTGGATACATAGATAAAAACATAAATACAGGATGGCCAAGGGCCCTACTCTAAGCCAGACCTACACTAGGTATTAGGTGACACCAAAGAATGTGCTCAGAATGAAACATGTCCTATGGAATACCAGGATGGTAGTATGGCATGGGGGTTAAAATTGAGCTTCAAGATGGAGTGCCTGGGTTTATATCCCTACTAGGCCATATATTGATTGTAAACCTAGGCAATTAGTTAACCTAAGTGCTTTGGTTTTCTCATCTTTTAACTGATAAAATATTGGTTAAAAATAGTATCCAGTGAAAAGACTTGTGAGAATTAAGTAAGAAAATTCATTAAAAAATATATACTGTCACATGAATGAAAATCACTTGATAATTTTTAACTCTTACTATTATTTTGAGGGTGAAGAGACAAACAGTAAAAAGCTTATGCTTTTTCATATCCTTTCTATCAACCTTCATCCTTACCAAATCCAGCACGTGCACTCACACACACACACACACACACACACACACACACACACACACACAGTCTTGTATGTAACCTTCCCCTGTTCTAGCTACTAAGTTCCTGCCTCAGGAGCTTTGCATCTGTTTATTACTCTGAGTAGAATACTCTTTCTGCAAATAATTTTGTAGTTAATCTCTATAGTTCCTTCAGGATTCTGATCAAATGCCACCACCTCAGAGAAGTCTTCCTTGATAACTCATCTGAAAAAGGCAACCAATCACTTTCTATCTTCTGACCCTACTTCATTTTTTTTCTACCATTATCTGTCACATGACATTCTGTACATTCATTTGTGATGGAATATCATTTTCACAATATTAAGAACTGCTACTTGCCAACCAATAGCTATTCTCTCCTTCTTCTTCCAAATATCTAATTAATCAGCACAGTAGTATTTTAAGTAGAACACTCCATTTCTCAATACATTTTGCTGCTGGTTATGGCCATGACCAACTTCTGGCTAATGAAATGTAAGCAAAAACCTGCAACTGGATTCTCAGGAAAGCTCCTTAAACAGAGAACTTGGTCCCTACAAAAGTGATTATTTATTGTCTTTCTACTCCTTTTCCATCCCGAGAATAGGCACAAGAGAGCTGGAGCTCCAACAGCACTCAGTGACTATGAGGTGACTTTGAGAATGGAAGCCATATGCTACAATGGAGAAGCAGATGGTATAAAACAACCATACAAGTGAGCTCTGGTCTACCTAAATCCTGATTGCTTTTATACTAATTAACAAGCCCTTGTGAATTTAGTCAAGCCTCTGCTATGAGCAGCCGAACACAGATTCCTCACTAATTCATTCCTCCATTGAAATGTAGAGTCCATGGAGGCTGTACATTATTTGTCTTTTCAATGTTGTGACTATTAATGTCTAGAACAGTGCTTGGCACATTGTATATGATCAATAAACATTTATTAAATAAAACAAAAAATAAATGAATATCTACTATATCTCCACAAAATATAAAGGATGTAAAGAATGCAAGTAAAAGGGCACCTGGGTGGCTCAGTGGGTTAAGCCTCTGCCTTCCACTCAGGTCATGATCTCAGGGTCCTGGGATCGAGCCCTGCATCAGGCTCTCTGCTCAGCAGGGAGCCTGCTTCCCCCTCTCTCTCTCTGCCTGCCTCTCTGCCTAGTTGTGATCCCTCTCTCTCTGTCAAATAAGTAAATAAAATCATAAAAAAAGAATGCAAGTAAAGAAGGCTTTATATTTAGATTTAAATGTCTCCCATAATTACTTTAATTCAGTGTGTTTGCTTTATTAATTTTACTGTATTTATTGAATATAGTTGTGCTCTAGGTATGTGTTAGTTATTGTAATTGAATTACTTTTGTTTTAGTGTCAGCATTTTGTAGCCTGGAGTAAATTGATAAGCGTTTTTTAATACCACCTATGAATCTGACATTGGGCTAGGAGTTTTAAGTATGAGGATGAAAAAATTTTTGTTTATAAACTCAGGTGAACTAGAAATTTCATTTTTTTTGTTTTCACTTATTCAATTTAAAAAATTATCTGAATCTAGCTTGTGTAACTGACTAAAATCTAAATGACACTTATAACTGGAATTCCCTTTCACCATGAGGTAGGCCAAAATTTCAGGTTCTTATGCATAGCTAAAAAAATCTTGCAGTTCTTTCTGCTCAAAGGTCTTTTGTCCTGGGGCACCTGGGTAGCTTAGTGGATTGGGCACCTGACTGGGTTTTGGCTCAGGTCATGATCTCATGGGTCCTCAGATCAAGCCCCACACAGCTCCATGCTCAGTAGGGAGTCTGCTTGAAATTCTGTACCTCTGCCAGTACTGCCCCCAAAATAATAAATAAATCTTTTTTTTAAGGTCTTTTGTCCATCCTTGTTTCTGTTATGACACCCTTTTTCCATAGCTCCTTACTCTTTATGGTTCAGCAAACCACAGCTATCAGAATCTTTGAAAAGGCACAGGTCTTTAGATCTGGCTAAACTATGTATGGGTACTGCTATTATCCTGCTGGGGTATTTCCAACTAACCTCTTCCCTTTCCCAGCCCTGAGAATCGCTCCTTCCACATTTTTCTCGTCCACATAACTGTTACCTTTCCTACCTCTAGGATACAAGACTTATTTCATCTTCAGAGGGCTGAGTTTTTTTGCAAAAGAGAGGAAGCACCATTGATTTCAAACAGCTTCGGCTTTCTGCCCTGTAAATATTACAGAGGCAAAGACTTAAAAAGAAAGAGCCTGCATGAAAGCAGAGAAGGGAATAATACAGAGAAGAAAGTAGAAATAAATATCTCAAAATGAATTTGTACCACATAAAAGATCATTTCAAATTCTTCCATCGACCTTGCAAGGTGGTATTTTTTTTCTCACCATGCAGATTAAAAAAAAAATCAAAGATCATAAGTTCTCATAAATGAGAATGTGGTTGAGCATGGATTTCAACACAGGCATTTCTATATTTAGAAATCCTGCTCTTCTTTTTACTAGGACAGTACTTTTCAGTTTGTATTCTATAGTATCGTAGAGGGGTCCATGGGATTTTTCAGGGAATACCAAGGTTCTGAGGAGAATTTTGAAGGGACATAGTTCTTTGGTGGCCACCCTCTCTAATCAGTTCTACATTTACCTGCTTAGCAGTTGCCCACAAAATGAAGGAAGACAATACATCTCCATTGCTTAAGACAACACTTTAACATGTATAGTGATTGTCTTCCCATTTGCCTATGTAGCTGAATCATTCGTGCACAAATGTCACAGAGTTCAAATCTCTTCAGCAGTCTATTTCAGTACTGTGCAAGGAATATTCAAGTAACTGTTTTCTAATATGAAAGTGCCAAAGTTTAAAATTAATTTAATTTTATTTCAAAATTTGTGTTGGCTTAAGATAAAAAAAATATGAACAGGTTAAAGTCACTCATATATTAAATGTTCTCTATCTCATGGTTTTTTGGGTTTTGTTTTTTAATCTGCATTGGCTTTTTTGAGTAAGAAAGAGATGCAGGCATTGTGTCTGGGCCTGGGAATTCAACATCACAAAGGAGCATGCACACACCTGTAAAGTTCACATGTGTCTGTCTTTGACCTTATAAATCGCAATTGAAAAAATACTGACACCTGGTACTTGGATTTCAGGCTCGTTGTATGAAGAAAGTTCTATTCTAGTCCTTTTAGTAGCTTGGGTTTTTCCAGTTAGCTGTACTGTCAGAAGAAATTGAAACACTAAATCCATATTGTTCTGTTCCATCATGGTTATAAAATCATGAAATACGATATTCTTGGAAGATAAAGATGTACTGAAGAACATTTCCGTTGTATTAGCAATTTTAAAATGTTATGAAAAGAAAAGACTTCCCATAGAAAAAAATGATCCTTCTAATCTTAGAGGAAGAGAAGTGGATGAGTTGACTACTACTGTAGGAAAATCTTCTCAGGTAATAAAGAAGTCTCAAATCAGAGAATATGAAATGGCGGCATTGAGAAAACAGGTATGATCTTCCTTTTCCTTGCTTCTCAAATACACTGTGCTCTGGGCTTGGAAGTACTCGTGGTTTTCTTATATGTCACCATGAATTATTTTTGGCCTGTGTTCTTAATGAAATTAATAGGATCTATATTCTTTCTATTCCCCCCCCTTTTTCCATCTAAGCTTAAACTTGTACATGAAAAAAGTTTTGACTTTTATTTTTTGTCTGTTTATTTATTTACATAATTATATACCACAGACAATAAAATCTACAAGGCCTTCATTTTGTTAATATGGTCTGGAAATACTAATGCAGAGAGGCTGATGGGTTGGCCAACATACACTATACAATACAGCCTCAGAGCCTAACTTTGAACTCAGAATCTCTCAGAAATGCTGTAGATTTAATGAGAACTTCACAATTTTTTAATATTCATACAAGACTGACTGAATAAATGGATTTATATAGTGTTCAATCAATAGGTCAACCTGAAAAGATTCTTCTGAAAGACTATCTGGTTATTCTATTCAAAATTCTGTAAGGGTGAAATAAAGAGAATTATTAAAAAGCTCCAGTATTTTCAAAACTTAAAAAAATGAATTAAAAATATTTTCTAATTAGTCCCTAACATTGATCTTTCTCAAATAAGGGAAACATGTTTTGGGGCTCTCCACACCCTTATTCTCCTCTGCAAAGATCAATGTTAAAGTCTTTAGACAGATTCTACTTCATCTTTGAGAACACTGTAACCACAAAGAGTAAAACAATGATAAATTATTTCTTTGAACCATATAGTGAGCAAAAGGAAAGCTGAGAGTAAAGCATTAAGGAAATTAATTTCTTTAGCTATCTCCCCTTTTTATGAAGGAAATAGAAACAGTTATAGTCAAGGTGTAACTTGTATAGAAAGACAGTCAATTTCAGCAATTGAGAAGGGAGGGAGTGGAAAGTATGAAGAGGCATAACCATTTCTGCTTTGTTTCATTTGGTCTGCTTATCCATAGTATTTTACTCATGAATATACTATTCCTTAAAAAAGAAAGTACTTTTTAAAGTATCTACTAGTTCCAGTTGCCCATCAGGCAGGCGAGAAGGTTATTATTGAGTTCTACCTGTGTATTTGCACTGAATGGGAAGTTTCATTTAATGTATTTGATTTCCACCTAGCTCAGATGGCTTAAATATAAGAGAAAATTATTTGGGTCATAAAACCACATATTCATGTTCTTGCTTCACTCTGGCACAATATCTTCAGAAATCTTTCTCTCTCAACTCTACGTTTCCCTGTTCTGGACTTGTATTAAGACATTATCCTATTATGGTAACACCAAGATGATTCATACTAATATTTTATTATCTATAACAGAGGTCATAAAACTACAGCCATGGGCCAAATCTGATCTGACACTTGTTTTTATAAATAAAATTTATTGGAACACAGCCAAACTTATTGGTCAATGTATTGGCTATGGCCGCTTTTGCACTACAAAGACAGTGTGAGTAGTTCCAATAGAGACCATATGACTCACAAAACCTTAAATATTTATTGTCTGGCTCTTTACAAAAAAAAAAATCAAAACAAAACAAAACTTGCTGACCTATGAACTGTAACAACACGGGATGAATTCTTTTTTATAGTGTCACCACAAAAATCTTATATTTACTTCTCATTTGGGTTACATGTCAATCTGTATTATATAAACAATAACTAAGCCTTCCATAATAGGCCAGTCTGGGGTCATATGTCCATGGGTAGAGCTGGGATAGAGCCAACCTTATCTGAAGGTAAGTACCCAGAAGGTAGTTTCATCACATGAAGAAAGAGTAGATTGTGACTGTGGGCATATTAGATTGGTAGGGCCATCAAAACAATCTCAAGTGGCATAGACAATAGATATTTATTGTCTCGTGGTTCTGGAAGCTAGAACTCCAAAATCAGTATATAAAAAGTTTCAGTTCATTTGAAGGGCTGTAAGGTAAGGGTCTGTTCCAGGCTTCTCTCCTTATTTTGAAGATGGCCTCTTCTCCCTCTCTCTTCACATGGCATTCTCCCTTTGTCCAAATTTCCCCTTTTTAAGGACACCAGATTAGTGTCTACCTTCATGACCTTATCTTACCTAATTGTATCTGCAACAACCTTATTTCCAAATAATGTCACACTCTGAGATAAAGTCAGCACTTCAACATGTAAATTTTAGGAGGACCCAATTTAACCTATAACACAAGGTTAGCCAAGATTAACTCACCTCTGCAACTCTATTATCTCATTTTATAACATCTTTCCAGTACTGGGTCTAGTATTATGGCTTCATAGTAAAGAATTTAAGAAGTCGTTAAAATGTACCTAAAGAGTCAAATTAAGTGAGGAATATTTGGAACACTAAAAAGCTTTGAGCTAGTATTTTAAATATTATTTAAAGTAATTATGACTCTCTTTCAATAATATTTAGGTTATAGATACTATAATATGAGGTCACCATACATTAGTCACTTAATCTTTAAAACAATCATATGATATTTATGTTACTGTTCTTATTTATGGCTAAGGAAAGAAGACTCAGAAAACTCAGGGAAACAAGACTTAGAGAATTTGGGATCCTACCAAATCACACAATAAGAAGGTAATGAAACCTACCTCATAGGGTTGCCGTGAAGATTAAATGAGATCACATACATAAAATCCTTTCAACACTGCCTGGTAAATAAGTGCTAGATACGGTTGTGGTCATTACAGCAAATATTGTGATTTTCAATGTTATTCTTTCCTCAATGATGTATGTTGAACTTAATAAATTCATGTGAAAAAGGAGACATTATTTCAATTAAGATTTCTATGTTGTTACCTTTAAATAATCTCAATCCCTATCCAAATATATATTTATATATACATATATATGTATATATGTATATATACATATATATGTATATATACATATATACATGTATATATATACATATATATACATATATACGTATATATATTTATATTTGTTGAATTTAAAATATAAATAGTGGATATTGCTTCTTTACCTCTACAAATAAGGAAAAGCTATTGACTAAACATTTATCAGAAATCCTGACTATGTAATAAAACAAACAGCATGCTAGAACACTCCAGACTTCATACAGAATGAAACAAGTCACTTTTCACATATTCTTACTAAAAGAGCTTAATATCATGAAACTACAGTAAAATAAATGCTGTTTTTCTTTAATAAAAAAGAGTTTCTTTAAATTTCTTATCTTTAACATCCCTTCAAAAAATTGTAATCTAAACGTGTGGTTATAGATGACAAGAAAAAGTTGACAGTAGTGTTCCTTAAGTAAGATAGTTGGAACTACTAAGAAATAAGAGACAAATAAGTGAGTGTGTTATTGTGAGATAAATACATAAGATTTCCTAATCCACTACATATAGGTTGTGAAATTACCAGGATTTATGCTCTGCAATGAGAAAAAAAAGGTGAACTTGTTCTGTTTAAGGTTTTGACAGATGATTAGTTTGTTTTATACATGTTTCTCCACTTAGTAAGTGAGTCCTAACCAGAATTTAATTAAAAGAGGAATAGTCTTATGTCTCAATGGAGAAAAACAAACAAAAATTTCCATCATCTTTTTTTTTTAAGATTTTTTTTTATTTATTTGAGAGAGAGAGAGAGAGAGAGAGTGAGAGAGAGCATTAGAGGGGAGAAGGTCAGAGGGAGAAGCAGACTCCCCATGGAGCTGGCAGCCCGATGTGGGACTCGATTCCAGGACTCCAGTATCATGACCTGAGCCGAAGGCAGTTGCTTAACAACTGAGCCAGCCAGGCGCCCAAAAATTTCCATCATCTTAAGTGGAGGAAAAAGGCCAAGTAATTAGTACTGGTATCTTAGTACCCTTTTTTCTCAAGTGACGACTTGGATTCTTGAGCAAGATTGAGAGACAGTCTATACGAATACTCCTTTCGTGACAATGACCAAATGAAGTTGATAGTCCTTAGAATGTATTATTTTATCCAAGGTTCAACTCAGACCCACAGGGTCTGCTTTGTTTAAGAGTAAACCCTTTCATGAAGCAATTGTTTAAATGTAAACAACCCTCTGAGCAGATGGCACCTCTGCCACCTTCCTCAGAATCTTTCAACTAAACTGGTTCCATATGCTCATGTACCTATTTTTGTTATTTGAGACAATAATACAGTTCTAGGTGAAATATGGTATGTCTACTATGTAAAAGGTAAGAGAAGAAAATAATGTCTTTGGCCACCAAAGTATGACTGCTATTTCCTGGGAATACAAGACCTATGAAGATGATGCAGTTACAGGTCATGAACTATATACCCTTTTACAGACTCATGAAGAAAAACACAATTGATTGGAATTCTTGTTTCAATATTTCCCTTGTGGTAATGGATAGTATAATGTCCATGATAATAGGTTTAAAATACACTTTACATTTTTGTGTTCAGAATGTTACCAAAGGAGATGTGAGGAAGAAAGTAGTCCTCAAAACCACACACTATTGTTGCCTTGATCAGTCCTTCAATGATTTGCTAGCTCCAAGACTAAACCCTTCTTTAAATTGGGATATTATCTTTTTGTATCACTTAAGACTTTTTGGAATCTGGTGGAAAGCAAATAACCATGTGCTCAGATATTTGTGAGGTAGACATTCCTATTCACTGTCCCCTCAAAAAATTATATCCCATAATAAACAGACAACTTTTGGATTTTCTCCCCAACCTGCTTTGCACAAATATTACAGTTCTACAAGCAATCTTGATCCAAGTAATCAATATGTGACTGCTATTCACATAGCTAGTACTGAAATTCTGGTTTCTATCCAGCAGAAACATAATGAAAATTTCTTATTTCAAATGGGATTTGTGAAGTTTCCAGCATACAAAAGTATAGAAGCCATGGATACGTGCCCTTCCTCCCTTCAAAGAATCTACCTTAAGGAGCATGGTTGAATGGCAGCTTTCAGCTATGGCCCTTTGGGATTTACTAGCACTAATAGCTATGAATGATAAAGGGAGAGAAAGCAAGAATGAGCAGGCAGAGCCTTCAGACTCTGGTACAGGTCTGATCCTTGGGAAAGGAGATGGGAAGGAAGAATGACTGGGTAGGAAAAAGCCTCAGATTGAAGTATAGTTCTGTTTACTCACTAGGAGGCTACACTTGCCCTAGGCTACTCCCAATGACTGAGCACAGTAGGCCTACTGGTGCCAGCTCACTTATTTCTGAAGTAGAAACATTGCAACACTGGGTCAGTGAGTCCCCAGCAGACCTCCTAGAGATCATCTCAGAACTGCCTATTCATAGCACACAACACTGTACACAACAAAAGTGTACAGTCTGTTCCAGGGTCGTCCCTCAAGGAAGCATCAAGAGGTAAGGCTTATGCTCATTATTCATTCATTTATTCATCAATTCATTCAACCAACACATGTTTATTAGAACATTTATATAAGCCAGGCACCAGAAATATAAAGTTGTGTCAAAATAACGTGATCTCAGTCATTGTAAAGCTTATAGTGTAATGTAAATAGTTTGGTTCATGTAATTATTTTTTTAAAGATTTTATTTATTTATTTCACAGAGGGAGAGAGATCACAAGGAGGCAGAGAGGCAGGCAGAGAGAGAGGGGGGGGAAGCAGGCTCCCCGCTGAGCAGGGAGCCCGATGCGGGCCTCGATCCCAGGACCCTGAGATCATGACCTGAGCCGAAAGCAGAGGCTTTAACCCACTGAGCCACCCAGGCGCCCTCANAGCCACCCAGGCACCCAGTTCATGTAATTATTATGAATGTGATAAATGCTATGGGCATTGTCTTCAGTAAAATGTCACACACACATATGCTGGCGAGGAAACTCGGCATATATTGGCAGTTTCGTGAACATACTCTAACTGTTTGAGTTCTTACTTTTTTCTTCAGTCTGTTTGCTCACATGGTAATTCCGTTCCCATAGTAGGATTCCTGACATTGTTCTTCCATTCCAGACCTTCTGCGTTTGATAATTTCTTGATAACTTTTTTGTAATCCAGCTTCTCTCAATTTAACATTTTTTTTCTTTCCTTGGGGATTAAAGTCCACACTCTGAAACAGAGACTGGCTCCTTCTGAATTGCTGCATTGCTTTATGAGATTTTCCTTCTTGACTGCCAGAATATTATTTCTCACCTGCATAAGTCCAGTAACTCCTAACTCATGCCCTTGTCCCCACTGCTTCTCCATTCCCATGGTGATTTTATGATGTCAGATTCACACCACTGAAGCACAAATTTGGGAATATCCCTTAACTCAAACATCTTTGCTGTCCCTTAGGCTTACTGAAGAAGTCCTAGGAAAGTACGTGATGCTCTCCACACAACAAATCATTTCAAACTCTGCTGCCACACACTTCCTCTATGTAGACTTCATGCCCACAGAAACTCAAGTCTTTGCTTGTCATTGGAGACAATGTTCATTTTGTTGCCTCAATGCTTTTTCTTCCCTAAAATGTCCTTCTGTCAGCTTTTCTGCTGGTCTCTGCCTACGTACCAAAGCCTAAATCAAATGTCCACTCCTCAACAACATACAAGCAAAAGGAGTAATAAGAAAGGAAATGGAAGTGGTTAAGTAGGAATGGAAAGTAAAAAATAAGGTAAGAAATGTGTTAAAGGTAGAAGCAACAGGGCCTGGTTCTTTATTTTAAACATGAGAATTAGTATTACAGACCAATAAAATAAACCACCATTGTTTAGTAATTATCCTGCCTCCAACTCTACAGAATGTGTCCCACATGGATAGACTGTTTTACACAAGAATCCTGGTAAAGGGGAGCCTGGGTGGCTCAGTTGGTTGAGTGACTGCCTTTGGCTCAGGTCATGATCCTGGAATCTGGGATCCAGTCCCACATCAGGCTCCCTGCTCAGCAGGGTTCTGCTTCTCCCTCTGACCTTCCCCCTCTCATGCTCGCTCTCTCTCAATCTCTCTCTCAAATAAATAAATTAAATATTTGGAAAAAAAGAATCCTGGTAAAGTAGCTTCTTTTGTTATCTCTGTTTACAAAGGAGAAAATTGATGCTTATCGATATTAGTAAACTATTCAAAGTCTCCCAGTTTTTAGAGTAAAGTTGACATTTAAATGCAGGTTTGTCTAATAACATCTATCATGGTCTCAACCATGAGGAAATTACTTGAAAATTTGTAGCCTGAGGGAATTGGTTGTTTTATGAGAGGAAGTAGCAATAAGGATTTCACCTTTGAAATGTTTAATTTTAAAACAGCTATAAATAATGTGTAAAAGGAGACATCTACTAGCTAATCACAAACATGGGAATAGAACCTAAGGAAGAAGTCATTAATATAGATATTGATTTAAGAATCATTTATATGATGGTAAAATGTAAAGTCCTATGAGTGGATACATCACCAGGTGAAAGAAAAAGTAGAGAAAATAGAAAAAAAATCAAAAGATAATATTTTGGAAAACTTTGCATGAATGATATAATGAGGAATAAATTGAAAGAGGGAAGCCAAGAGAATTTCAAGACATACCTCGGGGCCAACAGTATCATAATGTTGTAATATGGAAAGTAACATGATGGTCTGCATTTAGGGCTCTTAAAAATCCCTCAAACAGAAGTTATAGCAGATCAATGAGAGCAGGAGACAAATGGGGAGAGATTAAGGGGTGATTCATGTAGACGCTTTTGACTTCATCAAAGAAAGTAGTTGCCCTTGATCTGGACTATTTACTGGAAAAACTCTACTTTAAGTGTTATTAAGCATTATTTACTCCTCTAAAAACTGTGTTCCCCATTCTGAGTGATTTCTCATGTACTGTGATCCATCCCTGTCCTCACAACTACCCTTTATAGTCAATGAGTAAAATAATACATTCTTCTTGAACAATTGTTCTTTTCCAGTTGAATTATACAAGCTTGAAGATGTCACCGCTTAGTGTCCAAATGACTATTATTTGACTGAAAATGTTGCCCTACCGCTGCATTTTGTTGATTCCAATGTTTGAAGGCCATTGTGATTTTATATTACATTAGATGCAAAGTCCTTCAGAGTAGGGACAACGTCACCTCAGTACCCATCAACTAGTACACATCTACACATACAAACACACACACACAAACACGTATTTGCCTCCAGCACCAAACATAATACATATATTAGGCATTCAACAGTGGTTATTGAATGAACTAACAAATGAATCAATGGGAAAATAAATGACTTTCCAAGTGAAAAAAAAGAAATACATTTGTAAACATGTAAACATATATAAATAGAAATTATATTCCACGTAGTGATACTATTCAGTCAGTATGTAGGCTAATGGGATACACAAAATAAGAAAGACTTTCTAGAGATTAGTTCTCTACTATGACACATGTTACTCCTTATAGTAAAGTAAGGATTCGAGTAAGGGTTTAATGGCTGACAAAGATTTGGAAAAGTATAGTTTATCTTTAGTGGAATATTGATCTAGACAATCTCTGCAGTACAAATTGAATAGCACATGTTTTTTAAATAATATTTCAACAGATTAGAAATGGAAACTATCTGGACTGATAAATGTTCTTGTCAGTATTCTCTTCTTTGGATAATAACCTTTGCAATTCTCATTTATGATAATGTCTATTTCACAAATGATTATTGAATCATATCAGTCAGAATAAGCTAGGTTAGGCTGTGGTAATAAACCCTAAATCTCAATAGCCTAAAACAACAAAAGTTTATTTCTCACTCAGATAACATGTACATTTGGGTTCTGCTCTGACAGTCTTTAATAAGAGATCCAGGCTGGTGGACTGTCTATTATCTGGTGCATCACACTTCCCATTACAGACTTTCGAAAGGGCACATGGCTAATCATGCAGCAGCTCTTAAAGGTCTTCACCAAGAAATGACATGTGTTACTTCCATTCAAGTTTTTTTGGTCCAAACAAGAATCACCTAATTAGGGAGAAGTTAATATTCTTATTTTATTGTTTTTAACAAATTATAATATAGTCATGAACTAAGGTTTTTATAATTCAATTATTCTCCTTAAAACAACACCCTCACATATATGATGTGTGTGCATGTGTGTTTCATAAACTTTCAAAATTAGAATGCATAATTGGCAAATCTAGGACTTTAAATCTAGTGACCAAATATTTCTGTACTGTTTATTAAATGCCAGGCTCAGCACAAAGCATATAGGATGAAATATGGGTTGAATAGAGCATAGTCCTTGCCTTTGAAGAATACTTGCACTAATGGAAGAGATGGAGAGGTAAATAATTCATAATGAAAGATGTATTTGGTGTTGTGGCAGGGCAAATAGTTCTGCAGGGAAGGGTCAGAGAAGGCTGCATTGATACTGAGGGAATGTTTAAAAGGGCAAATGGGAATTGGCCAAATGAAATATGGCAGATGAGATGAAGCGAGTTGGATTCGCATTCCTAACAGAGGGAATGGTAATAAGAAAGTTGTGGAGGCATTAAATGTGTTGCATCCCACAGAGAGAGAAAGCCTTTGGAGTATCCAAAGAAGGTAGGCCATGAAGAATACAAAGGCAAACAAAGGTGAAGATGTGAAGATACTGAAACATTACATAATCTTTCTAGATCATCTAGTTTTTAGAGTGTTCTGGTGTTGTTCCTCATGAACATCAATTATCTGTATTGTTTTAGATATATTAAAGATAATTTAAAGTATTGACTTGAGTTTAAATCTTTAAAATAATTTAAAAATTTTTAAATGTTTATAATACATTATAAAAATATCTTAACATCTTCACATGTCCTTATGATGACTGACATACAATACTTTGAGATATTGCCAAAATATGTGAAAAATAAAAATAGGCTGTATTATATGCCACATACAAAAATTTAAAATATAAGCTATTTTCCTTAAACAAAGATATCTCTATTTTCCTTAAACATAGAGACCACAAAAGATAGAGGGGAAATATATATGTAAACAATGAATTCAACACTTCAATTTCACTCTATTCAAATCCAAAGGGAACAGTCTGCCAGGACCAAACTCAATGACCTGAGTTGTACAAGCAAGTCTTTATGTTATATAGACCTAAAAATCTCCACCAGGAGTTTACAAAGTGGAAACTAACCTGAAACTAAAATCCAACTCCAATTCCTACACTCCTGAAGTCACCAAATTCCATGTCTTCTGACCACATTCACCATTGAGTAACTGTTGAATCTAGTGCTGTTTTGGTTGCTAAGACTACTCAGCCTGGTTCCTCAAATATTAAATATAATCTTTCAAAAGAAACAGTAATGATCAAAATAGCTGAAAAGTTTAACTGTTTCATACTAATAGTCTATTCCACTAAGGAAACTCAAAGTAGGTAAAATAAATTTATTAGAATACTGGAAAATTTGAGAAAAATCCTGGATGATATTGGAAAGCAAATGGGATATTAGATTCTTTGAAAGGTCAGGTCAGTAGCTAAAGATTTTGGAATGGCAATCCCCAATGTGAAAATGGTTCTCGGGCACCTGGGTGGCTCAGTGGGTTAAAGCCTCTGCCTTCAGCTCAGGTCATGATCTCAGGGTCCTGGCATTGAGCGGGGCATCAGGCTGCCTGCTCGGCAGGGAGGCTGCTTCCTCCTCTCTCTCTGTCTCCCTCTCTACTTACTTGTAATCTCTCTCTCTCTGTCAAATAAATAAATAAAATCTTTTAAAAAATGGTTCTCAAATTATTTTCCAAGTACCTCTCCTAGCAACAGAATTTTTCCTTTGAAATTATATAGTAGTAAAAAAATACTTCAAAAAAGAGCAAAGGAAAATTTTTTAATTAACATATAATATATTATTTGTTTTTTAAAAGATTTTATTTTTTTATTTGTCAGAGAGAGAGAGAGAGCACAAGCAGGCAGAGTGGCAGGTNGTAAAAAAATACTTCAAAAAAAAGCAAAGGAAAATTTTTTAATTAACATATAATATATTATTTGTTTTTTTAAAGATTTTATTTTTTTATTTGTCAGAGAGAGAGAGAGAGCACAAGCAGGCAAAGTGGCAGGTAGAGGCAAAGGGAGAAGCAGGCTCCCTGCTGAGCAAGGAGCCCGATGTGGGACTTGATCCCAGGACCCTGGGATCATGACCTGAGCCGAAGGCAGAGGCTTAACTCACTGAGCCACCCAGGTGTCCCAAACATATAATATATTATTTGTTTCAGGGGTACAGGTCTTTGAATCATCAGTCTTACACAATTCACAGCACTCACCATAGCACATACCCTTCCCAATGTCCGTCACACAGCCACCCTGTCCCTCCCTTCCCCCCTCCAGCAGCGCTCAGTTTCTTTCCTGAGATTGAGAGTATCTTATGGTTTGTCTCCTTCCCCAGTTCCATCTTGTTTCATTTTTCCCTCCCTTCCTCCCACAAACCCCACCCTCCTCTCAAATTTCTCATATCAGAGAAATCATATGATAATTGTCTTTCTCTGGTTGACTTATTTCACTTAGCATAATACCCTCTAGTTCCATCCACATCATTGCAAATGGCAAGATTTCAGGGGTTTTTTGATGGCTGCATAGTATTCCATTGTGTATATATACCACATCTTCTTTATCCATTCATCTGTTGATGGATGGACATCTAGGTTCTTTCCATAGTTTGGCTATTATGGACATTGCTGCTATAAACATTCGGGTGCATGTGCCCCTTCGGATCACTACATTTGTATCTTTAGGATAAATTACCCAGTAGTGTGATTGCTGGGTCATAGGGTATCTCAAGAAAAGGAAATTTTAACACAAGTCTAATACAATGTTACTTTTTAGCAGAATTAGAGATGCCTGAGTTGCTCAGTCAGTTAAGTGTCTGACCCTTGGTTTCAGCACAGATCATGATCTTGGGGTTCTGGGATCCAGTCCCCTGCCGGGCTCAGCACTCAGCATGGAGTCCGCTGGAAATTCTCTCCTTCTCTCTCCCCCTCTGCTCCTCCCCCTACTCGTGCATGTTCTCTCAGTCTCTCTCCCTGTCTCTCTCTTAAATAAATAAATAAATAAATAAATAAATAAATAAATAAAATCTTTTGTTTAAAGCAGAATTATGAGATGTTATACATGTGGTATCCATTTGGATATTGGACTCTTTGAAACGTCAGGTCTTTAGTAATAAAACATGCCTATATTGAGAAATCAGATATCAAAGTACTTTCCATAGGGTCATTCTTACTGCCAGTTTCAAAAGCAGTACAAAGAAAAGTTCTTCAATATGTCACTTCTACAAAAACTTGTAACAGAATATTTCTCTTATGAAAAGAAATCCTTCAACAATAATCCCTTATATAGCAATTAAACTGTTCTGTATTGAAAAAAGTTCTGTCTAAATAGCATTGGGAATAAAATTGTCTTAGCTTCCTGTCTACTACAGGTGCTATGTTACTCAGCTCAGGTTGCCATAACAAAATACCATCAACTGGGTGGCTTAAATCCATTTTCTCACAACTCTGGAGGTTCAAGGTACAGGCATATCTGGTTTCTGGTGAAAGCTCTCTTCCTGGCTTGTGGACAATCACCTTCTTGCTACATCTTCACACAAACTTTCCTTTATGGTATACATAAAGAGAAAGCTCCATTTTCTCTTCCTCTTCTTCTTTTTTTTTTTTTTAAATTATTATTTGTCCCAGAGGTACAGGTCTGTGAATCATCGGGCTTACACCTTTCACAGCATTCACCATAGCACAAACCCTCCCCAATGTCCGTAACTCATCCACCCTACCTCTACCCTCCCACCCCCCAGTAACCCTCAGTTTCTCTTCCTCTTTTTATAAGGACACAAGTCTTATCAGATTAAAGCTCCAGCTTTATGACCTCATCTAATCTTAATTACCTCCTTTCTGGCCCTATCTACAAATATGGACACATCAGAGGTTAGGCCTTCAGCATATGAATTTGTAGGAGACACAATTCAGTCCATACAGTACTTAACTAGAAATATTTAGAACCTCCTACTGTATTCATATTCCTTTAGGAAAAAGCTGCACTAAACCTAGAGATGTTAATATCAGTTGACAGAAGTTCCCACAGAAAAGAAACCTTAAGACACATGAGGAAATGTTACCTTCTTATGTTTTCATTGGGAAGGAGCCCACAGAGAATCCAACCGTTCCCACAGTGCCCCATAATACTTTGAATACAATAATATAGATCTGTTACCAAAATCTCCATGCCTTCTTAGTCTAAATTGTCAAACTGTAGCACAGTTTGGGTCTGACATACTTGCCTGAGCAATTGAACTGATGAGACTGAACACTAGTCAAATGGATGAGGTATTGCTTTACACAGCACAGTAAAACTCCACCAAGACTCTATAGATAGGGATGAAATTTCAAATCTATGAAATGCAAAGGGCTTTTACAGCAATTAATGAAATGAGTAGATGAGTCTTTACTGCTATCTGACTGGAAGTTTAGGAGTTCTAAGAGTCAATCATCAGTCATGTAATTTCTGAATTTTGGTTGTCGGTGGTTATGTTATCACAGTGTTTCACTGCATTTCATCTAAATTATCCATTAATTAACAAGGTTTGCCAGGTATGCTTTAAAACTAATCTGTTTAGCATAAATTCTATGGAAGAAAATGAAATTCCTTTTACCCTCCCCGTGAAACCTATAAGATCATGTATGTTTTAGACTATGCCCTGATCTCATCCAGAATACTAAAGGCAAAATGAAGTAGCAACAGCGAAGATGCCAATAATGGAAAGGCAAAAAAAGACTAGGCTCCAGAGACAATATCAGAAGGCACGATAGAGTGTTGGCTAAAAGCTTACCTTTCAGGCTAGATCTGGTTTCAAGTTCTTGTTTTCTCACTTCCTGATTGAGTCATTTTGAACAAAGCATTCATTTTTCCCCAAGCCCCAGGGTCCTTATCTGAAATCGAATAAAAATACCCACCTCATAGGGTCATCCAGAGGATTAAATGCCATAATATTTGTGAAACACTCAGTATCATGCCCCAGATATCCTAAGACCCCAAATAGTTATGATTATTAGTATTAATGCCACTAGAAATGATATGCTGACAAAAGAGAATCTTTCCACTCTCTGAAATGTTTCATGTTTATGGAATATTTGTACATTAATGATCAAATTCAAGAAACCTGTAAAATCTTTAGACAAGTTTCTGCTTTATCTAAAATATTGCTTGCCATTTGTTCTGATGCACTAATTCTATCAGGCTCTATTATCTAATCTTATTCATTGGAAATGTAACTCCACATAAGCATTAGATCAAGAATGAGATCAGAGTACTAGTTTCCCCAGTAGTTTACTTAAAATAAACAAGTCTTCAAATCAATCCCTACGTTCCAGATGAGGGCACAGAGGCTCAGAGAGGTTAAGTGAATTCTATAAGTTATTCCAGCTCTTAAGTAACTATGTTAAAATTAAATGGCACCTTTACAAAGATTACCATTGAGTATATTTTAATTTAAAAGTCAGCAACTATTTTTTTTTTGTAAAGAGCCAGATATTTCAGGCTTTACAAGTCAACTGATCTCTGCCTCAAGGAGGCAACTCTGCTTCATAAAAAGAGTTATTGAGAATAGATTAACAAATGAACATGGTTGTGTTGCAATAAAACTTTGTTTACACACATGGACAACAGGGCAGGTTTGACTTATGAGTTGTAGATTGCTGAACAGTGTTCTAGTTCATGGTCACTTTATAGCATAATTTTAACAGGGACACTTGAGCATTAAAGAAAAAGTTGTGTTCATCTCTGTGTTTCCCTAGCAAAATGTCTTGAATTCTAATTGTCTAAGTCATAGTAAAAGCCTTTTCCCATAGTCCATTAAAAAACTGTGCTTCATTATGCATAATTAGTCTAAGATATATATTTAGTCACTCAAATATACTTTAGACAGATTATCACAGTATATATTCACTTAATATATATTCAATGAACAAATGAATGAATAACCAAATAAAGAAGCTTTGGGTGTATATTGAGGAAGAACATCTGAATAATAATCTGGCTCCTATCCAGATAAATTTGTCAGATATTTATCAGAAATCTCTGATATGCCAAGTACTTTGCTAAGAAATATACAGAAGAATGACATAATCTTTTACAAAGATCTCAAGTCTGATCACAAGCATGGTAAGTATTACATATATGAAAGTTACACTGACTCAGGCTACTCCGATGTGGTAACAGATTAATATGGGAATAATTCTCAAATTTAGCTTCCTACTATGTCAGTATATATTGTACTACTATTCCAGAAGTGCAAGAATCTACCCCTCAGGGCGCCTGGGTGGCTCAGTGGGTTAAAGCCTCTGCCTTCGGCTCAGGTCATGATCTCAGGGTCCTGGGATCGAGGCCCGCATCGGGCTCTCTGCTCAGCAGGGAGCCTGCTTCCTCCTCTCCCTCTGCCTGCCTCTCTGCCTACTTGTGATCTCTCTCTCTCTCTCTGTGTCAAATAAATAAATAAAATCTTAAAAAAAAAAAAAGAATCTACCCCTCAAACCACAAAATCAAATTATGTCTACATTTAGCATAGGTTGAATTGATCTTATGAGGATAAAAACTAGAAACAGCATCCCTTACTGGATTTTATTTTCTTGTCATCTCCTTGTTTTATTTTTAAAAATCAGGGCGCCTGGGTGGCTCAGTGGGTTAAAGCCTCTGCTTTCGGCTCAGGTCATGATCTCAGGGTCCTGGGATCGAGGCCCGCGTCGGGCTCCCTNCATAGGTTGAATTGATCTTATGAGGATAAAAACTAGAAACAGCATCCCTTACTGGATTTTTTTTTCTTGTCATCTCCTTGTTTTATTTTTAAAAATCAGTGATGGTCCTCTGAAACCTCATACTGGCTCTTTGGTCCCAACATCATTTTGGAAGTGAGTTATATAAATTCTATCATTTATAGCTTACATTTTTTATTCNATGGTCCTCTGAAACCTCATACTGGTGCTTTGGTCCCAACATCATTTTGGAAGTGAGTTATATAAATTCTATCATTTATAGCTTACATTTTTTATTCCTTATCCTTATGTTTAACTGGTTTTCTCTAAATGCCTCTTCTGAAATTTTCCTTAACATCAACCATGCAACCACAGTAGAGTGCAACATAAGTAGGTTTTACCTTTATTGTGTAAAATGCATAAAGTACCACAAAAATTGCCAATGTTAAGCTGATGACAATTTAAGAAAGATGAACGAAATGCCAAAATATGTGCAAGGAAATATTAATACACTTAAAAAAACAGAAAAAGAAATGTCTGAAATTATCATGGCATAACTTCAGAAGACAAGATATTAAGAAAGGATTTGGAAAATAGTCATATAATCTGAATGAGATAAGTGGGTTTCATTTGTCACAACCCTGGGATATGAGTCTTTCAGATCATTGTGAATGATGCTTTGAGTGTTATAATAGAACTAAAAAATGTGGAAGCATTTGATTTAATGCATAGACATCAGTTTTGTCTGCCAAATCCCAAGGAAGACATCTATAAGCCCATCAATCAACATTAGGATCTCTGTGTTGAGCAAATGACATCCAAATCATAAAGCCATCGTCATTTAAAACACATTTTTAAATCACTGCTCCTACCATTTATAATGGGTATATTTTTAACTCTAATAATTAATCAATGCTGACATATTTCCTTTCTTTTCTTCCTGTTCTTCTCTGACATCCTTCTTTTATAAGAAGCCATTTTTAATTTCCTGTATGCAGAAAACCAGCCAGGGTATTCAGGTTTCTAAGTTTCACCTATGAAGGGACTTTGGAGGTTTATAAATTAAGAAATTTGAAAATAATTTTCAGTTTAGATAGTATCTTGACATACATGTGCCATGATCAGAGAGCCATTTCCATAGGGAATACAAATTTACGCTCCTGACTCTATCTTAGAAAGGCGCTGCCTGAAAATGATGTACCTCAAGCACACAGCCATATCACATTTCCCCACCTCTTTGAGAACCAGTTCATCAGATAATTTCTCTTAAAGAGATTCCAGTACTGTAATTTGCCTCTGCTTTAATCAACAGTGAGATAATATAGAAGCCGCATTAAATGATTCAGAATGATTTAGTCGGCAGGAAACCCATTAGTCTGACCATATTTTCCCATACTTTTCAGCACCATGTCCTGTCATCTGGAAATAATAGGTACCATAAAAGCAAATTCTGAAAGCTTAAAAAAAAAAATGCTAGGATAGAGCACCCGATGTTTATTTGAAGGTTGATATTACCACAAATTAATCAAAATGAGAATTTTTTCCAGTATATTTGAATTAGATTTCCCTATGAAAGAATGCTAAAACATTACATTTAAGCATGATATATTTACATATTTACTTTAATCAGATTGGAATATGCCAGATGTGCAAATGTAGAATCATACTAATGTAGATGTTTTCATTTCAAGTAAATCAATGCATAAACTAAAAACAAAACAAAATACTGGAGAAAGGAATGAAAAACTGGAAGCTTGAGGAAATGACTAGTGAATATTAAAATATTTTGGGTCAGTGGTCTATCTAAGGGATATTGTCTTGTTATTTTTAATGGGCTGCCGAGTCTTCGAGATGCTTTAAATGCAATAGAAATAATCATTAAAAATCATAATTACCAACATTTAATAAATGCGATGGGAAGGGGTAGGGGACACTGGAAATCTAAAACTTCCTTAAACTCTGAGTACCTGCTAGAGTTCCTTGTAATTTGTGGGTTCTCAATGAATACTAATTGATACTGATCTTACTTTCTAAAATCTCAGATTCCCCAGAACATTCTCTAATCCTCAGAGGGTATCAGCATAGCATTCTGAGTTGTAATGGGAATACCTTGTAGCCAGCACAAGGAAGAACTGGAGAAACAAGATTTCAAATGATAGGCTGATGGCAGGAGTTGGAATGAACTCAACTTTTTTAATTGAAGGAAAATTTCTAGTCATCATTTTGCAGAAGAAGAAATTTATAACATTATTGTTGTAAGTAGAAAATGCTGTCCCCTTAATGAGAATCCTTAGTTCCAACTCTAAACCTCAAAGTGTGCCAGGTTTTTCAAGGTGAAGGTATGAGATGATTACCAAGAAATAACAAATCCCTGTAGTGTTTTATTTAACTAATATAGATCGAATAGTCTGAAATTTGTCTATTTGATTGCTACAGTGTTTATGAAAATACACTTAATGATGCTATGTGGAATATTCTAGTGGAGTCACCAAACTGAAGTGGTTAAGACCTAATTTCCATTTCCCATCTGCCTCTTAAATTCACTATAAGGATTAAATGAGCTAATCAAAGTAAAAAGGTTAATACAGGTGCTTGATTTTTGGTAAGTAAACTTGTAAAAAGCCCTTGTTCTCATGGAAATCATGGCCAAAATGGGGGACAAGAGAAATGAGTAAGGCTACAATGGGAAAAAGAGTCTCAGTCTTTCTGATATATTTTTAAAAGAGCCAATACTTTATGACACTTATTGCATGCATGCATTAAGTATTTTTGAAATATTAACTCACATAATATTTGCCACAGCCTGATGAGATAGATGATATCTCTGTTTTCATTTTATGGGTGAAAGAAACTCAAGCACAGGGAGGTTACATAGCTTGCCCAAAAGCACAGAGATAATGTGTGTCAGATTTGGGATTTTAACCCTGGCAAATTGATTCCAAGTCTTATCACTTACACAATGGGCTGTCCAGCCTCCCATTTGCATTTGTATTATAGCTATTAGCAGTGAAACTATTGCCATCTGACTAGTTTCTTATGAATACAAGTGTTTTTTCAAAATAGCATCCTTGTGGTATTAGAGCAATTATGAGGCCAAAAATCACAAGGATTATTTTTCTTTTTATATCCAAGCCTAATGCAGAGCAGTTTAGGCTAAGTTTGTGCTAATTCTGCCTTATTATCTATTCTGAAAACAGGGAAAATGTCTGTCTTCATGAGAATTAAACTCCTGTACCAGTAGAAATGATAAAGAATAAAATGTTTTATTCCAACTTCATTGTTTGACTAAAGCATTTAAGCCCCAAATGTATGATCCCAGAATTATCTAGGTGTCTATCATCCTTCATGATCTGAAAGACAATTCAGATTTGATTTTAAAGTATCCAAGGAAACAAAATTGGGGGGGGGGAATGGGCTGAAGAAAGGGAAAAAAATCCCAAAAGTCTTCCAAAAATATTCCACCCACACTGCAGTTTTGGACAACATTGTCAGAGGAGAAACATTTAACACCCCCTTTCTTTAAAGTTGGGTTTGCTTAACTGGCTTGGGCTTGAGAAAATGTTATGTTTCTTCTGTGGGAATATTTGCGAAGAATGAATTTAACTTGGCTACTATGACAGTTGTTTTTGTTGTTTGGTTTTCTTTATATTTGGGTTTCAAAGTATTTGGGATGCCTTTGTTTTCTTTAGGGTGGAGGAAGCAACTTTTCATACAGTTTAGTGGTTATATGAAACCACCTCCACTGGACTGTCATGCATTTCACATACCATATATAATATATATTTCAGCTAGGTTTGTTTTCCCAAAATCCAAGAACTTCTGCATAAAAGTTGCTCAATTTCAGCAAGATTTAAACCACAGGGAGGATAATTCTAGATGATGCCAAACAACAAGGGTTTCCAAAGCAGACTGTATATGATTTTCCCTCTCTCATCTGTCTTCAGTCCTGTGTCTTGGGGCCTCTTTTTTCAAAGCCACCATATTCTGATTGAGTGTATGCCTGATTTAGAGAGCTAGACAATTTTTCACTGAACGAATGCAAATTCTGAAACTTTTTCCTTCTCTATATCTTCCCACATTCTTACCCTTCCTCTCCCAACACATACACACAATACACACAAACCAAAGTGTCCCAAAGTGGCCTCAGGCAGTGCTTCATCCATTTTACTCTCAAGAACATTAAAACAGTTCTAAGTCAGAATCCTACACAGGTAACACAGGAGAGTCTGATGATAGACTTCATTTACTAAGAGACATAAAGGAGAGTTATGAGGACAAATCTAAATACACATATTTAGTATTTTAAAAATTAAAATTACAGATCATTCTTTTTCTCCTTTTAGTTATCAGACAATTTGAAATAAAATGTCCTACAGATGAAGTATGAAAGTAGAACTTGTGTCTAAATCCAACTTAAAAATGCCAACTAGACTGGTTTTGTATACACACTCTTCAACTCAGTTTGAGGAGAATTGAGTGGGGGCACTATTTACTAGACTATGGGCAACATGAAGAAAAACCAGAAAGGAATGATGAAACACTGAGCATTACCAACCCTAGTCCTGAAGGGGAAAGAAGAGAAGTTGAGTCTATGGCATATCGGGCAACAGTTACGGCCTTAGGAACATGATTGAAGTCACACCAGGACATTTACTGACATCCCTCTCCTGTCCTCTTCATCTGCTCTCTTCCCTCCTTTGGCCAGTAACGACTGGAAACCAGAGGAAAAGGGATTTCTTTCTCATAGTCTGAACAGGTCAGCCTCCCTAGGCACAGGACAAAGTGCACAGGAGTATGGGTCTAGAGGGGCAAACAGAGAATCTAGCGCAAACACCCTGAAGATTACATTTAAAAGATGATAGACAGCGCCTGTGTGGCTCAGTTGGTTCAGCATCGACTCTTGACTTCAGTTCAGGTCATGATCTCAGGGTCATGAGATCAAGCTTTACATCAGGCTCTGTGCTCAGTGGAGGAGTCTGCTTGAGATTCTCTTTCCCTCTCCCTCTGCCCCCCCCCACCCCATTCACACACACTCTTTTTTTCTCTCTCTCTAAAAGAAAAGATGATTGATAGATGGATGATGATGATAGATGATAGATAGATAGATAGATAGATAGATAGATAGATAGATAGATAGATAGAGATAATAGATAAAAGCAGTTTATTTGGACATGATTGAATTCAAATATGCTAAAATGCTGAAAACTTTGCATTAAATCCATACTAGATTGAAGTCTGAAAGCCTTTTCCTCCACCAAAGCCTAACTAAAATCTAAGTTGAAACTACATAGGCAACACCTCTATGAATAAAAATATTTATTAAGCTAAGTATTGCTTTCTTTCAAAACAAATCACTTTACACTTTTTAGAGAAAAGAGATCGTAATCAGATCTTTCCCATTCTGTCTTTGCTTTGGGATTTTAAAAGGCATCCTGCTACATTTCCAATTCAGGCTTAGAAATCAAGACTATGAAATTCTAGGAATTGCAAAATGATTATTTTACCAATAAAAATGGTTTTGAGCTAGGTGGACTGTTTTTCTAAACTGAACAAGTCAGAGAATAAACATTCCCCTTTAGCATCTATTATTATTCAAAGTGTTGCTGTGGAAAATCCAAAAGAGAAAGAAAGGAAAAGGAAAGAAAAAAGAAAAGGAAAAGAAAAGGAAAGAAAAGAGAAAAGAAAAGAGTGGGGGAGGGAGGAAGGACCCAGCTGCACCCACCCACTCTGGAGATAAGCATGAATGGTGTTAACAGAGTTAGCTCTTCTGCTGAGTAATTGGATGTTTTTTTTCTAGCTTTGATTGACTCGTAAGGAATAAAATGAAATTTGGCAAGTATTTTATTACCCTCCTGTTTGAGTTCCATTGGTAGCTCCTACCTGGTGGTAGTAGCTTCTAACCTGGTGATGGGTGGAAACCCTCAGATAGCCAACAGCAACACCATCTCTTATGAAATGAGGGGCTGAAAAATTCCTTGTTGCCCAAGAAGAATAATAAGGGAAACTGGGACAGATAGAGCCCCATCCAGGTGCCTGTGAAAAGAGTTCTTCAGGTTTCATGCATAACATACATGACATCAAATGACCCAAAATTCTGTGTCACCAGGATTTCACCTGCAGTTGCCTGCCTGGGGAAGCAGTTGTTAGGGAGAAAGTCAAAGAAGGTTGAAAGCACGAAGACTTCAGCAGCTTGTTTGAATCATGCTTCTTAGTATGTCCCAAGACAGAAAGATAATTAACAGGAAATATCTATAAAATGGTTCTCGTTTACAAATGAGAAAGTGCTCCTTCTTCCCGGGCCACATCAGACACAGAAGAGAATAAGCCCAGTTATACTGCCATTTGCTCACAAGAGTTCAGCCATACTCTCATCTTTCAGTCCCTCTGGTCCACTAACTCTTTCTCGTCCTTTGGAGGTTTTGCCCATTGGCTTCGTTCTGTCTGAATATAGTTCCCTTGCATTATCTCATGGCTCCCCTCCTGCCCTACCCACACCTCATTCTCTCACTTTGTCTGTGTGCTAGTTTCTGCCCATTTCTTCCTCTAGGTGGGAAGCTATGTGAGAACAGGGACCATGTTTGTGTGCCTTCTTTTCTCAATATCTAAGGGCCCAGCACATAGTAGACCTTTAATAAATATTTGTTCAATGCATGAATGAAATTCTCATCCGGCTTTAATTATAGGGTAGCCTGCCTAAAGACATATCCTCTTTTCCTTTCTCTCTCTCTCTTTCTCTCCCCCACACCTTTCTTTTTTAAACATGGGAAATTATACGAGAACTTTCCCAGAGCTTTTACACTCACAAATACTACAAGCAGGTTTCTGGAATGTAATAAGCAGCAATCCCTTGCCACACCATTCTACCAAAGAGTCTTGTCACCAACAGAGTCACAAACTTTAGCACAGACAGAGCTGAAACACCTGCATTCAGTTTAAGCAGTGACTGCACTTTATTTTTGTATAGACCTTGTCTTCACCAGACTCAAGAGAGAGCTTATTAATCCTTACAGTGTTTTGTAGAGGTGGCACTGTTCTCTCATTAATATATAATAAAGAGATTAAAGTAATTCACACACATGCACAAAAACTACTGCCATTGGAAAATCACCACCATGAAAATTGCCTGGCTTAGCAATGTGACTGAAGAAACTAGCAGTCACCTTATCAGAAGTCCTGAAGAAGGAAGAGCAGCATAGGGTACATTTTTCATTTTGCTGAGTGGCAGAACTTTTTTCTCTGAAACTCATTTTCCTCATTTGGAAAATGGGGATAGCCCAGAACTTACATAGTTAGAAAAAACAAAAGTATATAAGTGTATGTGTATTTGTGTACACATACACACACACACACATATACTTTGCACTATTTAGGTATTAAATATTTAATGATTTGTGAATTTCACTAGTGTAATGCTAAAATTTTTTAGGAGGACAGGCAAAATATTAAGTTGCCAGGTTATTATACTACAGAACTCCATACACATAAAGAATTTCAGGGTCAACAGAACTATCAAATAATCAAAACTGTGTTAAGTAGAATGAAGAATATAGCTAAAAAAAGGCGTGTCTATAAAAAACATAGACTACACAAAGTAAAATATTTACAAGAAAGAAAATAATGCAACCAAGATAATAAAAGTAAAAGAAGAGTTCTTCACAGACATTTATCTCTATATAAGAAATACGGATGTCAACCGAAAAATGTCTAAAAAAGACAAACACTTTCAATATTTTTAGTAACTTCTATGTTTACAACAGTGTGAACATGAAGTACATTAACAGACATACACATTATATATTCCCAGCAGAGGACCCAGGGGCAGACCCAGCCGTGTCATTAGTATTCAGATGCTCTTATCATGGTCTAGAGGACCCAAGGGGCACACTATCTGTGGTTAGTTTGCATAAAGAATGGAGAAGCCTTTGGGAGAGCATTTGTATGGGAATCAGGAAGCCTGAACCTCCACTATAGTTGTGCTAGTTGTGCAATGCACCTGAGCATCTACCCAAAGAGAAGGGTAGAGACTGAAATTTTACCCAAACTCCTATCATCAAACATTGCGTCCTGGCATTGGTTGGATACACAGAGAAGGAGCACCTTGTTTTAACTTATTCACACCAAATTTCTGGAGGAAAGACAAGAATATTCAGTGCTAGAGGGAGGAAAACTTCAGGTGCGTCCTGGTAAATTTTTTCCTTGCTTTTATTCTTTTCTACCAGAGACTATGTCCAGAGGAGGAAAGAGTAGATGATGAAAATATAAAGAGAGAAGAGAGTTCAACCAAATATCTCAAGGGACCAATACCCACAGAAACACGATAAAGGAATGGGAAGGGTATTGTCCTTGAAAGAACTGCTGGTACTCATTGAGATATGGGATGAACATGCTGGCTTCAGCTGTGAGAAGACCAACCTAACAGGAAAGAAGAGGACCCATAGAAGAAATTGAGCATTGGGAACAGCAGAAACCACTGGGGTACTTCTGAGAAAGGCAGAGAAAGAAAATAAATGCAAGAGTCCAGTAACATCCAAATTCATGTTCATGGGAAAGAGCAAACGTGTAGTGAGAAATCCAGAGCCAGAGCAACTGCCATTCTGGGAATGAATTGCATAAAAATTTCCTAGGACCTTTGAAAAATGAAATTCCTGGTCACACTCTCAGAGACTTGGTAAATCTACATTGGGATCCTGGAAATCTGAATTATTTTTTATTTTTTTTAGATTTATTTATTTATTTGACAGAGAGAGAGATATCACAACTGGCCAGAGAGGCAGGCAGAGAGAGAGGAGGAAGCAGGCTCCCTGCTGAGCAGGGAGCCCAATGCGGGCCTCGATCCCAGGACCCTGAGATCATGACCTGAGCCGAAGGCAGAGGCTTTAACCCACTGAGCCACCCAGGTGCCCTGGAAATCTGAATTTTTAAGACATCTTCTCCCCAGTATTACCATATATTTCAAACAATTGATCTGGAGAAGAACAGAAGACAATCATTAGTGACACAGTTCTTGTTGGGAAAAATCTAGAAGGTAGACAGAAGGATTGATGTTTCTACAGAGTAGGAGAGAATCAAACAGAAAACATTTTGTTACAATTTGCATATCTCTATCCTTTGCTATCCTTACTTGGTATTTTTGGGGTGTTCATGAGCAAATTAAGAAGCAAATTTGAATAGCAAAAAGAAAAGTTTCTAAGTGCATTTGCTTAATTGGAAAGTAATATGGAAACTGTGGGCTAAATTTACCTAGAGTTTTGTTCTTTTTTAAAATATTCTTGAGAATTTATAGTAAACAAGATAAGTCTCAGATAACTTGGGGTATTGGGTGGAGAAAAAATAGAAATAAAAATCTCAGGGCTCCTGGGTGGCTCAGTGGGTTAAAGCCTCTGCCTTCGGCTCAGGTTAAGATCTCAGGGTCCTGAGATCGAGCCCCGCATGGGGCTCCCTGCTTGGCAGGGAGCCTGCTTCCTCCTCTCTCTATGCCTGCCTCTCTGCCTACTTGTGATCTCACTCTCTGTGTGTCAAATAAATAAATAAAATCTTAAAAAAAATAAAAATCTCATCTTGTAACTTAACTTCAAAAGTGGACACCAGTAAATCATCAATTTGTAATTTTTTTAAGTTACCCCTTATATTGTTTTTAGCAAAACAAATTGGCCCTTAAGGGTCCATTTTCTTTTGTGAGCAGTAGATACCTGAATAAGTAGAGAAGAAAACTGAATAAAAACAAATCCATTGCTGGATTCTCTCTGGATGCCAATAATCAACGCAACAGGATTAAAACCACAATGAACCATCATGGCTTAAGTACATAGGCATCACTGTGTAGAATCTGCATTCTCACAGCTAGGATTCAAGGGAATGTTAAAATTAAACATATATTTGTATCTGACTCCTGAATTATACAAATGAAAAAGTACAGAAAGCATCCTTTGGGGAAATATAAAATGATTTCCTTCATTGCCAATGTTTAGTATCATTGAATGCAGGGGGGAAAAAAACCCTCATAGGTTTCTGCTTAGAAAGAATCATTTTGTCAGAATATAGCAGCCAGTGCTATTTACATCTGGGTCTGGAGATTTCCTTATTCAAAAAGGACTTTCTACTTGGAGGTATGTGGACTATTAAATTTTATTAAAAAGTCATAGAGAAAACACCAAAGGCTAACCCACATCCATATATCTTAAATTTTTCCTGGTGTACAGTAATATTTTTAATAAGTGAATAAATGGGGCCATTCGACATGACTATAGTTTTTATGCACAACCAACTGGCCACATAATGCTGCATAGGAAGTAGTGAAGCCGTGACCTCGTGGCGCAATGGTAGTGCGTCTGACTCCAGGAAGTAGTGAAGCCAAGAGGACAACATATTCTTCCCTACTCTTTAACTTTACCAAAATACCTGCCCCAGACCCCTTTAATGTGAGAATAAGGGCCACCCCTCTGGCTTAAAAGGCTGAATACCTCTTTGAAATGAGCACTGTAAACTAATAGTAATAGCAAAAATTCCATAGTAACATAAATGTATTTGTCACTCTCCTTGTCCAATGAGATACTGAAATGTCTAGTCATCAGTTGAAGTGACTCTAGGTTCACGCAGTCCATGGCCCAGCTAAGGCGGACACTTCCCATACACCTTACATCCTGGTTTGGATAAAACAGCTCTTCCGTTAGTGTTCTCTGGTTTTATTCCTATTCCCAAAAAAGAACATATTAAATTTACATGAAGAATTTTAATAAATAGATGAGTAAAGGATGAGCCAACACTAATAAGAAAATGAAAATAGGTTTAATCCTGCTAACAAGCAAGCAAACCCAAAGATGCCCAAAGCAAATGTAGTAATGGAAAAAACAGAAAAATATGTTTCATTGGGATCCCAAACACATGAATGGATAGTCACACTTGAATACATAGTTTCCCTGAAATGTTTGATGAGTCATGGGATTTATTTAGACCATTTTGTCCCAGAAAATGTCTAAGACAGGCATTCCAGTCAAGAGCCCTTAACATCTTATCAGATAAATTTTAATTCGGTCATATTTGGAAAAATAACTAATGAATATCCACTGTGTGCCAGCATCAGAAAAAGCTAGAAAGTCAACTCTAAGTTCCATAATACTCAGAAAGATATCATATCTGCTTCATTCACCAGTTCCTAGCATCATATCTGGCATATGGTAAGCAATCAATAAATATGTATTTATTTATATAAAGGAGTAGATTCTTTCCCTCTTTTTTGAGACTGAAAACAAAGTCTTCATGGTTGGACTGAACTCTCTAATCCAAAAAAGATGTTCACAAAACTGCTTGTTCCATACACCCTAGGAGGTAAGCAAGAAAAAAATATGAGCCTTGACTACCTGATGAAGCAGATAATTATTGGACGGTTAAAGCAATTTACCCCAAACTAGGCAGCTAAGAAGAAACAAAACAGGGACTATTCTGCTCCCTCTACCATGATGCCTGGGGCAACATACTGGGGTGTAACATCATCACCATGGTTTCCTGTTCATCTCACCTGAAAAGAAAGCACAATTATCAGAAATGCCTCTTCCTTGGTCCATGAGAAGATACCTCATTCAAAATATGACTTCCACAAACCATCATGCTTTGCAGACAGGAACTGACATTTGTTGAGTTCTGATAATGTGACAAGCACTGTGCTAGATTTTACAAATGTTAGCTTATTTAACCCCTCCTAATTATTCTCTGATATAGGTATCCTTTCCTTTTTGAGGCATTGATACGGGAAAATTAAATAATCTGCCCAAGGTCAAAGAGTTGGTAAATGGTTTAGCCAAGATTTCCACAATCTCAGTCTTGTTTCAGAGTCCATTGTCTTTACTCTATTATACACAAGAAAGGAAAATTTGCTTCTCTTCACAAATTATCTGGGGATTCGTGCCCCAAGAAATAACTGAGCATGCTTGCATGGACCTCTCTAATAAGTAACCCTGGTTTCCTTTGATCAGAAAGAATGCTTCAGAACTGCATGGTGTTTACAATGCCTTGCTCCAGGAATTGCTTTCTTTCCACTGAGATGTGAAACCACAAACTAGTTGCTTTGGGTAATTAAAGATCCTTTGCACCAACTGAATGTGTCAACAGCAAATGTCCTGGGTAAATTTCAAGTAAGTAATTACATTCTGCCAATCTAAAATGCCTTTCTAATTTCATTCCCTTAACATATCCACTTACTATACCTCTTAGTGTGGCTGTAGATAATTCTGAAATAACCAAGACCACACAGTCAGTTGTCCCAAATAAGAATGAGAAAATGGACTTTGATTTGAAGAGTGTGTCACCTTTTTCTATGTCTTTGGATAGAAGCCAACATATAAATGTTGGGAGTTCATTTTTCCCCCTTATATATCAGATTTCCCATGGCTAATTCCAGCAACTAGAAATGAAAGCTGATTATATCTTCTTTTTCTGTTTCACTCTTACCTGCTATAATATGGGTAAATCAATTTATTCATATTACAAGAACTTTGCACTCCTTGGATAAAGTATTTGAAATATTACATGTATAGGTACAACCTAATACCCAAGATGTTTTTGAAGGAGCTCCACTCTAGAAAATAAAGTGTCATCCTAAAATCCATCACACACGCTTTATTATAACAAGCCGTATTATGCCCCAAAGGGAAAAAGTCTCAACAGCAAACCATAATTTGGAAGATATTTTTTCTCATAGAACTTAGTAGAGAGGAATTTCCTGCAGTAAATCATTTTAAAATTTACTGGGAAATTAGTTGGATAATTAAACAGTGTAAGTGAAAAAACTGCATAATATTTCATAAATTAATTTCCCAAGCAAAAACTCTTAAGAAGTTGCTTTTATAACAAATCCTCCTCACTCAAGAATATGGTCTATAATCAAGCAATTTGTAAAAAAAAAAAAATGGTCTGGCTAATAATTCTGTAATTGCTATGAAAGCAAATCTACCAATTGTTAATCCTATCTAAAAGCATCTGGAGTAGTTTCATAAGAGATCTCCCGCCCTCATCTAACACACCCACCACACACACATGCACACACGCACGCACGCACACACACACGAGTTGATCTCTCTTCCAAAAGTATTTCTGTAGCTATGCCTCAAAATTTTGAGTAATATAAAAGCAGAAAAATTGGGGCGCCTGGGTGGCTCAGTGGGTTAAAGCCTCTGCTTTCGGCTCAGGTCATGATCTCAGCGTCCTGGGATCGAGGCCCGCATCGGGCTCTCTGCTCAGCAGGGAGCCTGCTTCCTCCTCTCCCTGTCTCTCTGCCTGCCTCTCTGCCTACTTGTAATCTCTCTCTCTGTGTCAAATAAATAAATAAAATCTTAAAAAAAAAAAAAAAAAAAAAAAAAAAAAAAAAAAAAAAAAAAAAAGCAGAAAAATTGGCATAAGAATACATGTTTCCATTTTTGTAGAGCCTGAATGTTTCTTATTTCTTTGATTCCATGAACATGATACAACATTTTTCAAACTGTCAAAAAAAAACCAAAACCATAAAACAGGATCACCACCCAAAATTGACTGTTTTCTCCTAATCAATGTACCAATCCCTCATATTCGCAACAAAGAACCTCTTAATTTTTAAACTTAGTAAAATGTCTAGGGGCCATAGCCACATTCAAATTAAAAGAAGTGCCAAATTGTTGTATTATGAACTTGAAGCTCTTCTTTAGGGATAGAAGATGGCAAGTGGCCAAAGAACATCGCTATTCAATCATGGAACAATTTCCAATCAATCTTAACTTTAATTCTTTGTTCCTGTCTGGAGGGCTCTACACCTGAAACTTTGCCAGAATTATACCCAAATGCTAAAATCCAATTGCCTAGTGAATATTTATTGACAGTTTAAGTGTGTATATGTGTGTGTATGGTGTGTGTGAGAGACAGAGAGAGAAAGAGGGAGAGAGAGAGAGAGAACTGGCTTTGAAGGTAATTGGATCTTTACCAGTTCTCAGCCTATAGTTAATCAAGATGAAATGCAAGAAGTTAAAGAGACTTAGTGAAGTCACAGATGAACCTAGAAGTCATGCCTATATACTCCCAAGTTGGCTCTTTGGTCTGCAAATGCTTCTATATAATGAATTATTTCCTTCCTTCACTTGTCTACAAAATACAAACTCCTAAGGCAGAGAACTACACTTTCTAATCTTAACTTTCTCAGTGAAATCTATTTTGACCATAACCTTGCATGAAAAATATCCTCAACAAATGTTTGTTGAATTACACTCAATTCTTTATCCAGTACCACCAAGCCAAACCCAACCCAACATTCTCACATGATTTTTCATTGTTTCCCAACATTAACCCCATATCTCTGTCCTTGATGACATCTTATAAAAAGCAATATAGAACTCCCTTCTCCCTTAGGAAATTAATTTTAGATTTTTTTTTCTCCCTGTAAATGAGGTAATGACAAGGTCATGAGGACTTTTAAGAAACACTTGCTGTGGGTTCAATCATCCTTTTGTTCACTGGTCATTCCTAAGCTGAGAAAAGTCAATAATTTCTTTGTTACTGTAAAGGTTTTGACAGCTACACGGTCACCGCAAAAATATGCTCTAGGCCCTGAAGTAATCCATCTCATTAAAACTTGACCTTTGACCAGAAAAAAAAATGGTGAGGAGTTAAATATTTTACATGCTTCTCATGCCAAAATGTTACTTCTCCATAAAAGAGCAATCCAGCAAAGGCACTAGAAGATGTAAGAGGTTTTATACAGAGTAAAGGAAATCAATACTCATAAGGTGATCATGATTACCTGGGTAGGTTACTAAAGTGTCCAATAAATTGTCCACAAATGGTTTTATATGACCATATAATAGGGAGAACTGAACTCACATGACATCTCATTTTCCTATTGATGAAACAGAACCAATGATAAAGATAAATGTAAATTTTTTCCTTAATGGAATGCATTATTTTTTTTTTTTTGGAATTGGCTATGATCTTAGAAGAAGTAATGAGACAGGAGTGTTCTTGTATTACTGCTTATTTTAAGAGAGAACCAAGAGGACACAACAGCATCTATGGAATGTCTATTTTGTCACACATACAGTTCATGCCTATCTTACTTAATCTTTACAATAACTCTATATAGCACTATTATCCTCATCTTGCAGGGAATGGTGCTAAGAGAGATTAAACATCTTGTCCAAGGTTACACAAATAGTAAATAAACCAGGATATAGGCCCACTGGTACTACTGCAATATCTAATACACTCACTTCTCAACCACATCTAAGGAACTAGAGATAAAAGAAAAAGAAATTTGAAAAATTTTCTAGAATTGGCAGCTTAATGTCCTATCACCTGAAATTCTAACACACAGGTTAATCTTTTATGCCCCCAAAATACTATCACTTTCATTCTTTGACTCTCTCAAAAGATGGGGCACCTGGCTGACTCAGTTGGTTAAGCATCTGCCTTTGCCTCAGGTCATGATCTCAGGGTCCTGGGATTGAGTCCCACATCAGGCTCCCCGCTCAGCAGGGAGTCTGCTCCTCCCTCTCCATCTGTCTCTCCCCTAGTTTATGCTCCTCCCTCTTTCACTCGCTCACTCTCTCTCAAGTAAATAAATAAAATATTTAAAATAATGTCTCAAAATATATTTTATCCTATGATATAGGGATTTTATTATTTAAATCCTGACTCACTAGACATTAAGGTTCAGGAATCTTTAAGCTCTTCCATATCCAACCGCTTGGGAACAAAACACAAAAAAGGTGTTCAATCCTGGTTTAATTAGATTTTGGGACAAGCAAAGCATATATTAGCTGTATCCCCATGAACAGGTAAAGAGACACTACTAAACAAGACTAGGAAGGGTATAGGATTTGCATTGGCTCTTTGTAGAATTGACTTCAGCATCCACAAAGGGAAGAATGGCACAGACTAGGTGAAGTTGCTTTCACCTTCCCACTTAGTGATTCTGGCTCACAAGTTAAATCAATTGATACTAAGATACTTATCCTATAAACCAATACAAGCCTCTGAGTTCTTGTAAAATCCTTATCAAATATTTTATTATCCTTAGCACTTCAAGCAAATACCACCAGTGAATAACTTAAGTTAGCATCCACCACTTAGACCTAAGTTCAGCACATAACAAAAACCTCAAACTGGGGTACCTGGGTGGCTCAGTTAGTTAAGAAGCTGCCTTTTGGATCAGGTCATGAGCCCGGGGTCCTGGGATCCAGCCCTGGATGTCACGCTCCCTGCTCGGAAGGGAGTCCGCTTCCCCCCTCTCCCTCTGCCCCCTCCCTTTCCCTGCATGCATGCTCTCTCTCGCTCTCTCTCTCTCTCTCTCAAATAAATAAATAAGTAAATGAAGTCTTAGAAAAAAAAACTCAAATAACAGTAATTTATTATTGCGTAAATGAAATCAGTGGTAGGCAGATCAGGGCTGGTATTATGGCTCCACAGAATCTTAGGATCCAGGATCCCTTTGTGAACCTCTGTACTAAAGTACATGCTCACCTTCACCTTATTGTTCACGTTCGACCCATTCTGTCATCATGCAATGATTAGAGTTTTATTAGAGGTTCCAAACCAATATAAGTGATGTAACAAGATTTCTTATAGGGATCAGACATTGTATGATCATGGAAGCTCATTAAGTAGTCCATAGAAGTCTGTTGCCCCTGGAGAAAACAGAAATATTTTTTTCCAGAATGTTCAGGTGGACCGACCATCAACAGGGTTCACAGTCAGGAAAGAAATATGGATGTGAAGTGGGGACCAGTAAAAACAAACTAGAATGCATGAGGACAAGCTGAAAAATCCATGAAGATGAACTGGAACCTACATTAGTGTCTCACAACCGCCAAGAATCCAACTCTGATTATGTGGGTAACCTGAGAAGATGTGAAATGCTTTGTAATGAAACTGCACAGAAACCTGAAGATCTAACAGGGTTCAAGAAGGTAAAGGAGATGAAACTGCTGTCCCACAGGGTACTTTGTGAATGAAAGGGTTTAAATAATCCTATCAGCATTCTGTGTAGTAAGGAAGAAAGTGTATTTCCCACCTAAATCAGCTCTTTCTCTTTGACCTCTTAACAATACACTTTTAAGTACAATGTTAACTATAAGCACAATGTAGGACAGCATTTCTCTAGAATTTTTTTCTTCCTGCATGACAGAAAATATACCCATTGAAAAGAGTCTCCCCATTTCACACTCCTCTCAGTCCCTGGAAACCATACATTTAAGTGGAATCATGTGGTGTTTGTTCTTCTGCAATTGGTTTATTTCACTTAGCCTTATGTCCTCAAGATTTATCATGTTGCAGTGTGTGCCAGGATCTTTTTATAGATGGATAATATTCCCTTGTAAGTATATACCACCCTTTCTTTACCCGTTCAACTACCGATGCATATGTAGGTTGTTTCCAAGCTTTGGTATTTTATCCAAGAAATCATTGCCAGACCGATGTTGTAAGGATTTTTACCTATATTTCCTTCTTGCATTGATTTTTGTGTATAGTATAAGGGTCCAATTTCATTCTTTTGAATGTAGAAATCCAGTTTTCCCAACATCATTTTTTGAAGACTCTCTTTTCTCAATTGTACAGTCTTGGCAAAGACCAGTTGAACATTTCTGGGCTCTCTATTCTGTTTAATTGGTTTACATGTCTCTCTTTATTCCAGTAACCATACTTTTTTGATTACTGTAACATTGTAATATATTTTAAAATAAGGTATTTATGAGCTCTCTAGCTTTGCTCCTCTTTCCCAAGATTGTTTTGGCTACTCAGGATCCCTTATGGTTCCATATGAATTTTAAGATTTTTTTTCTATTTCTTTAAAAAAAAATGTCATTGGGATTTTGAAAGGGATCACAGTGGATCTATAGATTGCTTTGGGTAGTATGGACATTTTAACGTTATTAAGCCTTCCAAATCATGAACATAGGATATCTTTTTATTTACTTATGTCTTCTTTAATTTCTTTGGGCAATATTTTATAGATTTCAGTGTGTAAGGCTCTTGTCTTCTTAGTTTGTTCCTAAGTATGCAATTGATTTTTTCATGTTGATTTTGTGTCTTGCAACTTTGCAGAGGTGTGTGTGTGTGTGTGTGTGTGTGTGTGTGTGTGTGTGTGTGTGTGTGTATGATATTTGGACGTTTATACATATAAGATCATGATGTCATTTGTGAACAAAGATAATTTTACTTCTTCCTTTCTAACTTGGAAATCTTTTTTCCTCTCGTCTTTGCTAGTTGCCTTGGCTAAGACTTCCAGTACTGTGTTGAATAGGAGTGCTGAGAGTGAGCATACTTGTATTATTCCTGATTTTAGAGGAAAGGCTTTTTCACCATTGAACCTGATGTTAGCTGTGGACTTTTTATATATGGATTTTATTATGTTTAGGTATATTTCTTCTATTCCTAACTGGTTATATATTTTTACTATGAAAGCATTTTTGAATTTTGTTAAATGCTTTTTTCTGCATCTATTGATCATGTGAATTTTATCATTCATTCTGTCAATGAACTATAATTCATTGGCATTCTGTTGAATATTTTTGCATCTATGTATATCACCAATATACATAGATACCTATATCAGTATGACCAATTTTTTTAATACTTGGCATTTATTCTTATGCTTACTTTTTTAATTTAACATATAAAGTATTATGTTTTTTCTGGCTTTGGTATCAGGGTTAAATTTTCCATTTTAAGCTAATAACAACTTAATTACATACAAAAATTCTACACATTTACTTCTCCCACACACACATTTTATGTTATTGATGTCATAAATTACATCTTTTTATATCATTTATACATTAACGTATTTTATAACTATAGTTACTTTTTATCCTTTTGCCTATAATTTCCATTCCAGAATTAAAAGTCTCTTATGTACTGCCATTATAGTGTTATTACCATATTTTGTATTTTTTTATTTATTTACCTTTACCAGTGAGATTTATACTTTCTTATGCATCCATGTTGCTTTTCAGCATCCTTCCATTTCAATGTTAAAATGTTTCTTTAGCGTTTCTTATAAGGCAGGTCTAATGGTGATGAATTCCCACAGAGTGCACACAAGCACAGAGAGGGGCAGAGAGAGAAGGAGAGAATCTCAAGCAGACTCCCTGCTAAGCAGGAAGACTGAAATGGGGCTCAATCTCCAAACCCAGAGATCATGACCTGAGCCAAAACCAAGACTCAGAGGCTCAACCAACTGAGCCACCCATGCACCCCTCTGGTATCTTTCTCTACCACTGCTGAGAGAGGTCCACAGAGTACTGCCCAATTATTTAATTTAGGAAGTACCTAGTAGTAAAGCTAAAACTGAAGCCAAGGCATCTATTGTCTCAGCCTAGCACCACTGCACACTCTTTAGTCATACTGAGCAGCCTCAGGAGACCCCATTTTTAAAACCATATTGGGAATCCTGAGATGACAGAACAAGGCACCAAATTTTTTAGTGCTCCCAATTGCTTAGAATTCTTGGGAGAAAATAGTAAGTTAACTCCTGCTCATGATCATCAGGTTCCTAAGACCATAGGAATGTATGCTTCTTTTGGCTTTTTTGAACCACAATCTCCTTCTTTTCCTACTTTCTTACAGGCAATCCTTCTGAGTCTGCATTGACTCCACCACATCTCCTCTCCTTAGACCACGTCCTCTTCTCACTCTAGATACCCTCTCTGAGAAGTCTCTGAGAAGTCCTGACCCCAACGTACAAAACTACACAGTAATGAATACTACTAGTGCCCCACCCAGATCCCTTCAGACCCTTCTGTGTACCCAATCTCAACCATCTGTGTGCTTTACTAATAATAGCTCATACTATGTCTTTTAAAAGATTGACCTTGGTCTCTTGATTTGCCTCACCCTTACAAAGAAGCAGAATAGTTAGAAATTTTACATTCCCTTTTCTTTGCACTCCTGAGTATGAAACCAGTTCTTTTGCCTCCACTGGGATGAATTTAAGGTATAATTTATTCTGTAAAGGTCCCTACAGAAGACCTAGGTAGAGCCTAGCACTTCATCTGAAATAATTCTCTTACATTTCTTCCCCTTCCCTGTCTGACTTTTCCCACTTCATTAAGAAATCATTTGCAGCCTGGGGTGCCTGGGTGGCTCAGTGGGTTAAAGCCTCTGCCTTCGGCTCAGGTCATGATCTCAGGGTCCTGGGATGGATCCCCGTATCAGGCTCCCTGCTTGGTGGGAAGCCTGCTTCCTCCTCTCTCTGCCTGCCTCTCTGCCTACTTGGAATCTCTCTCTTTCTCTCTCTCTCTCTCTCTCTCTCTCTCTCTCTCTCTCTCTGTCAAATAAATAAAATAAAATCGTAAAAAAAGAAAAAAGAAAAAAGAAATCATTTGCATCCAAATCCTTGTCTTAGGTTGTTTCTTAAAGAGAATACTACCTATGACATAAAATTTCTCTCTCTTTTCTTAACTCCAAATGTATACTTCCAATTGTCTGCTGGGTGACTTCACTTGGGTGGCCCACAAGTCAAATTTGCATACTTAAGACTGAACTCACCTACTTTCCAATGCTGCTCGTCTCCCTGAATTTTCTATCCTACTAAATGTCATCATTATCTCTTTGGAGTTCAAATTAACACCCTAGGATGGTTGTTTTCTTCTTCTTCCATCTTAACTCCCATCATGTTCAAAAAACCACTTATTCCTAGTACTTCTTTTGCTGAAGTCATATATCTCTTTCTAGCTGAAAACACATTTCTCTCACTTGAATTTTTGCAGCAATCATCAAATGGGCTTCACCAGCTCAGGTATGCTGCCTCCCAAGCATTTTTCACACTGCAACTGGAGTGATGTTTACAACAATACGAATCTCATCATCCATCTCCCTTGTGTAAAAACTTGAAACAAATCCTCATAAGCCCACATGAAAAAAGTCTGAAAAACTTATAGAACTTTCTATTTGTTACCAGTTACCTCCACAGCCCCTTTGCTTCAGCTAACTGCTGACAGAGTGCCTCTCACCATCAGGCCCTCTCTGAAGCAGTTTTCTCTTGTTGGAATGTCCTATTTAACCCACAACCCTACTCAACTCATTGCTTACCCCTACCACTCTCAACTATTCCTTCTTCTGTATCTAAATGTATTTACTAAGTCTACAAATACTATTTAGTCTCTGTGATGTGGAAAACATTATTTCATACAATCAAGTACCCAGATCTCTAACTTCATGACACCTCACCGTTTGCTTGGAAAGATGAATATTAATCAATTAATTAGCCAAACAAATGGAAAATTAAACTGCTAAGAGCTACAAACCATATAAGACATTCACAGAATTATACATCCTTCTACTATGTAGATTTGATCTGGACAGGAAAATCCTCCCTGAAGAAGTAATTATGCTTGAGTTGAGATCTGATGGACCAGCATTTACCAGACAAAGAGGGGTAAAAAAAAAGAATTTCATATATACAGAATAACGTGGGGAATGTCTTATGACAGGAGATAATATGGTTTATAAATAAGAATAAAATTAGGCATTTAGTTTAGTGGCCATGGCCTTAGGGAAACTTCCTGACCCCTTAGCCCTACTCACAAGGTTGGCTCAATGCCCTTTTGACATGCTCCTATGTCTGTCCAGAGCTCTGTTGCAGTGTTTACACTATATAGTGTGACTATTGACATGTCAGTGTCACTCACCACAGTGTAACTTCTTTAAGCCCAGTATTTTGTAGAATTCATCATTATATTCATAGAACACATGGCAATGATGGTATTGTGAAGAAGGAAGGAAACAAGAAAGCAAGCAAGGAAGGAAGGAAGGAAGGAAAGGAGAGAGGTAAAGAGAAAATAGGAAAGGAAGAAAGAAGGGAAGAAGATGGTTTTAAATAATGAAAAGTAACCCAATACGTTAGGAAGTGAGAGGTAATTCAGAGTGTGTGGTGGAAAGAATTTACCCTAAAGTAAAAAAAAAAAAAAAGTGGAGTGCATGCATCTAGTCACGGAGACTGATTTAATGGTGGTGGAGAATTGTGCTCTTGAGTCCTCATATATCCTAGAACACAGCTTCTGGAAAGAAAGGATGAATAATTGAGTTTGAGTTACCGTAGGGAGCTTTCAGTAGATAAATCCTCAAATAGGGCCTATGCAAGAGACCTGAGCCCAGGGGACTAATTGTCCAAGAAAGGTGAAGTTTAGCATAAGAAATTCTTTAGGCAAAGTACAAGGCATTAACCCACCCAAGGTTCCTATGGCTGAAAGGTGAGCAATTGAAACTTTTGGATCCAAACAGAAGAATAGTTCTTATTTCACAATGACCTGGGAGAAAAACCTCTGTCTAAATAAGTTAGCAATATGAAAGTGCCTATATCTGAACACTTTTTAATTAATAAAAATAATGTTTCCATATGGTCAAACTAATCCAATACTCAGAAGAACTGACAATAAATAACTTAAAACTCCCTATCTTGGCTATCTCTAACTTAACTACTTTTAACGTACATTATATACCTTATTGTAAAGAAGTTTCTTACCTTCACCAGCTGATAAGGTGTGTTGTTCCAAAAAGAGGGGGAAAAAAGTTTCATAGAAGTACATTCATTTGGAGGAGCGGCAACACGGCGGAGGAGCAGGAGGCCGATGATCATCAGGTCCCAGGAATTCACCCAGAGAGCTATCAAACTACTCTGAACACCTACAAATTCCACCGGAGATCAAAGAGAAGAGCAGCGATTCTAGGAACAGAAAATCGACCACTTTCCAGAAGGTAGGATGTGCGGAGAAGTGAATCTGCAGCGACAGGAGGATAGACCCCGGGGGGAGGGGCGGCTGCCGGCAGGGGAGCGAGCAGCGGAGCACAGACTCGGAACTGT